>BPLR01005234.1:0-34263 GCA_021605095.1 Caerostris extrusa | reverse complement strand
GACAGAAGCGTTTCATTCGGTTGCATAATTAATATACATCATTGTCCTTCACATTTTAAATTGTTTATTAGTTATTAGTATTTGTTACAAAATGTTTTGTTAATTTCATAAACACACACAAATAAAGATACTGACGACATAGTAATGCTAAAATATTTCAAATTTTCCAAGAACATGATTTTGATGAATTTTTTTAAACGTGAGTATAAGTATCTATCATTGATAGTGTGGCTGTCTGGAAAGGCACAGGGGTTTTGTTAATACGCTGCTCAAATTCGAATTTGTTGCCCAAAGCTTACCCAGAATCAATGCTCTCCACTGTCAATCAAATGTGCTGTTCGTGCCATGCATAAGTGCAACACGAAAGCCCACATATGTTAAACAAAAAAGTTTGAGTGGATGTTTAATACATATCGAATAGTATGAGATTAAACATGGATTTAAATCCGTATTTTACATTTTTATTGTTGTTGATTTTTGTTAAAAACTTAATAAAATTACTTGATGAGCAATTTTTAGCATTTTAAAAGTCCATTTACAAAAGAGGGTCCTGATGGCCGAGTGACTGCTCTCTGGCGTTCGGTGCCATAGGTCTCAGGTTCGAGTCCCGGCGGTGCCATGGATGTTTGTAGTGGTTCAGAATCCACTTTAAACCGTAGTTTCCGGTCTACTATGACTGTAAGTGTATTGGTCGTAGGAATGACAATCTCCCCCATAAAATGGAAACATCTCCTTGTCTTTGGCAATTTGCCACCATTGGCCTTGACCCACCATGGCCTTGACCCACCATGGGTCTGTTGCACCAATGAAGTTGAAGAAGAAACTAATATTTAAAACCTTAGAATATTTTTTTTATATTTGTTTTGTAGCATCTAAAACGTTGAAATAATATGATAAATGCCATATTTTTGAAAGGAGAAACTAATGGTTCGGAATCCACTTTAAACTACAGGTTCCAGACTACAATGACTGTAAGAGCATTGGTCGTGGGGTTGACAATCCTACCCCATAAAATGGAAGCATCACCTCTCTTGAAAATTGCCAGTAGACAGACTTTGGCCTACCATGGGGCTGTTGCATCACTGATGATGATGATACACAAAATAAATTACAAATATCCGGTTAAATACTTTATCTTCCGCCATGAGATTTATTTGCGTAAAAACAATTTGCTCTCTTCCTACTACATTAGTTTTCATTCAGCGATACTCATTTTCAAAAATTCATCCACTTTTCATGAAGTCATAACTTCTCGGCACCGATTTAATCCTTTGCGATATTCCTTAATAGGAAATGATTCCGGCAAAGCCCCGCGATCGATAGGAAAGGGCGGGAAACCAGATACCTTCGATCCCGGCTAATGACGATGGCCAACGAAAAATATTCCTTTCTCTTGGCGGAAATAGTAATGGCTAATGACTGTATGTCATCACTCGTTAAACATATATTATTTTGTGAGAAAGGAGACAGCATGGGAAATTCCCCATTTATGGAGCAAATGATTATACTCAACCAGAAAAATATAGGTATTGCATTTGAAGAAAGTCGTTAAAAATATCTTGGGATATTTGAATATATGAGAAGTAATTATTGGCTTATATATTTTATATATGCAATTGCTTTTGGCAGTGCAATGAAAAACTGAAAACAAAAGGACTTTTACTATAAAAAATTATCTTAGAGTATATGTTTCATGGGTTTAAATATTAATATGTTTAAACATTACAATTTTTTGGTCAGTCAAATTTGGTCAAAAAATTTTTTTTTTTTAATTTTTTATTTTTATAAATTAATTATTAATGCAGATAAAATTATAGAGTTTATATTAGGAAATAGGAAATATGGAAGGAGGAAATTAGGAAACATCAAAACTGATAAAATTTGACCCACAGTTAAGTTTTGCCAAAAGTTAAAATTAAGTTATTATTTTGGTTATATCAAATAATAAATTTTAAATTATCTGTTGGTATAATACAGAAATGGTAACATTAAAATGTAGGTTTAGTTTGTCGTTATACGGTCATTTTTACACACTTTAGACTAATTAGACAGGGACCTACAGTTTAACGTGGTTCCGAAAATACTAACAAACATCCATAAGCTACGCCAAAATAAATAGACATTCCGAACCATTAGCAAACATCCATATGACGGTAGGATTCGAACCTGAAACCTGTGATACCAAAGGCCAGAGCGCTAGCCAATTGTCCATTTTTGATTGAAATAAATTAGAAAACGGTATTCGAAAACAACATCATTTTAATTTTCGACAAATGTTAACGTTAAATTGTGTGTTCCATTCTCACTATTGATGACTTAGTCCTTTTTGGGATTTCAAAACTCTGTCAATAAGCTTAATTTGAATGACGAAGAGCAACTGATGTTCAAATAAAAATTTCATTTTTAATGCCATTATTATAACTATGATATGAAGGGTTTAGCAAAAAATATAAAGGAAATCTTAATCAATACCCTTCCCATATTAAAAAAAAATTGATTGGGCAATTGGCTATTGTTTATTCAACCAGTTAACTAACAAAATTTTTATGTAAAAATCCATGTCCTACCGTCCGAACGGGGCCTGGTGGCCGAGTGGTTAAAGCTCTGGCGCTCGTTACCATAGGTTTCGGGCTGGAATCCCGGCGGTGCCATGGATGTTTGTGAGTGGTTCGGAATCAACTTTTAAACTGTAGGCCCCGTCTGTTAGCCTAACGTGTGCAGAAGATGATCGTAGAGCGGCAAACCAAACCAAACCTACAGGCCGACCAGTAGAGTTAGAGGTTTTTTTTTTTTATACTCTTGAGACCTTCACATGATTTCAGCAAATAATATTTTTAAAAGAAGGAAGGATTATTTGCTTAGTACACTTTCTAAGTATTCTTTATAAAACATAACATACTTAAACATTCATTTCATAGAGATTTTTTTCATAATCTTATCAGCATTTTTTTTTATTACATTAAAAATCAGGCATGCATATGAATTCGCTAATCTTGTTGTTGTTGTCATATCTCACATGAAAGAAGGGAAGGGGGCAGCTTCTGTTTTTGAGGAAGCAGCCGTAGGTAGAGTTTGACTTCTACTGTGACGCTGAAGAAGGAAAGGCAGTGCCTTTCCGGGGAAATTTTAGAGGAAACTACCCCTTACCTGTTTATCTAAGGGAAAAAAGGCGGAGATGGCAAGATGCTGAACATCAAAAACGCCAATCGTGTTGACTACTCTGTGATAAGTAACACCCATAGATAATCAACGTTAGATCAACGTTATTCTCTATATGAGTTGGAAGGTGAGTAACGCCTTAACTGCAGGATTTTCAGCAGAAATTGTCTCACATTTGCGTGTCATATTGGAGAAAACTCACCACATTCCTTAATAATGCTCAGCTTTACCATTAGTTAGGCACAGTAAAAAGTCAAAAAATGAAATTCTGTATTTTTTTTAATGATTATTATTAAATTAACAGACACAGACAATTTTTAAAAAAACAATAACAAACAACAAAAACAATAATTTTTAACAGACAAAAAATATATGAGATCTAAAAATTTTTATTAAAATATTTTCAACATTAGTATTTTTCTTCATCAAATGTAATAATTTCTTTTCTCGCTTCGACCATCGGACTGCTTACCAAATTTTCTATACCCTTGCGACACTCAAATGCGGGGTAATTATCCTTATAATTATAATGTCATGCATAATATTCAATTATTATATCTGTCAATTATTAATGACAGTTATAATATAATTCTAATTATATCTTCTCGTAAGGCCATGATTCATCGTTCGCTGATGGTTTGTTCGTGGTTCGTCGTAAATGTTAAAATGTAACACAAGGCATACCTATGTCCGTCATAAAATCGATGCTATTTCATAAAATATAATTAACCTTTTAAACAGGATTAGCATTTTAATTATCCTGGTTTAATATGATAAAATAAAAATCCTATTGAGTTGCTAAACTTTAAAAAAATTATATTGGTTCTTATAGTGCGTTCATTAGTTTCAAATTTTCCACCTTTTTTATTTAAATTAAAAATGGGCGCTTGTAAAATAAAAAAGCCACAGACGCAAGGATTTTTTGTTTATTTGCATATATATACACTATAAACTTATTATATGGGAACTATATTTAAGTAAAGTCATTCAATAAATACTACAAAAACTCATGGCATTTTACGTACGTATAAGTATGAAACATTTTAATAAAAAACCTTAAATGGTAACCGAGGAAAAAAAAATAAGAACAAGAAAAAGGGAAACAAAGAAAACTTGAAACATAAGATTTTCAATATATATTTATATATATTGAAAATATTATGTAATCTTGTGTATGAATATGCTAGTGTCTATATTTAATGCGGTAACTCCCTTAAGTTGGTTTAAGAAAGGGTATTAGTTCGATTCTCCTGAGAACTATCTGCACTTTATATATATATATGCTAGTACACAAGCATATATAGCTAGTGCTAGTGCACTTTATATATATATATATATATAGTTATATATATATAAAAGTGCACTAGCATATAGCACCTTATATAGCACCTTTATATATATATATATATATAAAGTGCAGATAGTTCTCGGAGAATCAACTAGGTACCCTTTCTTAAACCAACTTAAGGGAGTTACCAAGTAGCTCAAATATAGACACTAGCATATTCGTGTCTTTATGAGATGTCAAAAATTAATATGAAACTGAACAGCCAAGTAAAGGAAACTAAACGGCGGCATGCCAAAACATTTTCTATAGGAGGATCATTATGAAAGATCACATATAAAAGTTTTCGGTTGCGTTTATATCATTCATAGGTATCCAAATCTTTCCCATTTTCCAAACATTCTCTAAGACAGAAAGTCTCAAGTAGCCCAATTTAATAATAACTGAAAGTCAAAATTTTAGAGTTTTATGTTTAAAAAATAACAAATAAACGCTGACTGCAAAGTATGCTTAAAACATACCAGGTAAATGTAGATTCCTCTGTATTTGATTTGCTATAGGAATGTTAATAAAAAATTCTGGTTAATGTTATTAAGCTAATAAAATTATTTTTCAAATTAACAAATTTTTGTGTGTCGGAACATTTTCTGGATAGTTTTCTTTTCTTCTAGTTACTACAACAATCAAATTGGGGAAACTTTTGCATTACAATAATTATTAAAATTTTTATATAACCAGAATAATATATAAAGAGATTTTACTCGAAATCTAAATAGAACAATTCGTCTATTGAACTATTGTACTATACTTTACTAACAATCACTGATTTGAATGTTTCCTTAGAAAATGGAGTATTAAATGAAAATCCTCAGATCATCAAATATTCCTAAATACAAGTACTATAGTATTATAATTATATTTAATTGTTTCATTTATCGAATTTAAATCGAATGTCTTTGTTTTTTAAGGCAAAATTTTAATTTTGTTCAGTGCAGTTTTCGGTGTTTCATGCTAAACAGTTTTCTTCAATATTAATTGAGCATTCGAAAATAAACGTCTGGACAGTGAAGATATAGATGAACATTTTAGCCATAGATTATTCGGAATAGAGAATACTATTGCAAATATTACCAAATATCTGGTAATATTTGAATTTTCAGAAAATCAAATATTACCGAAGATAGGCTAAGATCTGTATTATAGAATTTTAATTAAAATTCTATCAGAAAGTTTCAGTAGTCATTTCATTGATTTAAATTGATTCTGTGGTTTTCCTACTTTTTTCTACCTGTAGTCTTTCTACAAATGTAAACCTATAATATTATAATTATATTTAATTGTTTCATTAACAGAATTTAAATCGAATGTTTCGTGATCTTTTATTTTAAGGCAAAAATTTAATTTTATGAGGCGCTGTTTCCAGTGTTTCATGTTCGAAGGTCTTCTTCAATGTTAATTAAGCATTTAGACATAAATGTTTGGACAGTAAAGATATAACTGAACATTCTAACCATGGATTATTTGGAATAGATTGTACTATTCCAGATTAAAGTCCAGATATTTTCAAAGATAAAATAAGTTAATTCTGTGGTTTTCCTACTTTTCCTACCTGTAGTCTTTCTACAAAACCTATAATATTATAATTATATTTAATTGTTTCATTAACAGAATTTAAATCGAATGTTTCGTGATCTTTTATTTTTAAGGCAAAAATTTAATTTTATGAGGCGCTGTTTCCAGTGTTTCATGTTCAAAGGTCTTCTTCAATGTTAATTAAGCATTTGGACATAAATGTTTGGACAGTAAAGATATAACTGAACATTCTAACCACAAATGGATTATTTGGAATAGATTGTGATCTATTTCAAATTAAAGTCCAGATATTTTCAAAGATAAAATAAGTTAATTATGTGGTTTTTCTAGTTTTTCTATCTGTATTTTTCTACAAAAAACTTTCTATAACTTTTCTATACTTTCTACTGAAAATTATATATTATTGTATTACAATTATATTTAATTGTTTTATTTATAGAATTTAAATCGAATGTTTTGTGATCTTTTTAAGGCAAAATTTTTATTTATGCAGTGCAGTTTCTGGTGTTTCATGTTAAATGGTTTTCTTCAATATTAATTGAGCATTCGAAAATAAACGTTTGAACAGTAAAGATATAGCTGAACATTTTAACCATGGTTTATTCGGAATAAATTATACTATTCAGTTTAAAAAATCCAAATAATGCCAAACATAGGATAAGACCTGTATTATAGGATGTCTATTAAAGAAAGGATGTTTATTATGTTTCTATCAGAAAGTTTCAGCTGTCACTTCATTGGTTTAAGTTGATTCTGTGGCTTTTCTACTTTTTCTACCTGCAGTTTTTCTACAAATGTGGTCCCATAGTACTATAATATTATAATTGCATTTAATTGTTTCATTTATCAAATTTAAATCAAATGTTTTGTATTCTTTTTTAAGGCAAATATTTAATTTTGTGCAGTGCAGTTTCCAGTATTTCATGATAAATGGTTTTGTTCAATATTAATTAAGCATTTGGACATATATATTTGGACAGTAAAGATGTAGCTGAACATTTTAATCATTGATTATTCGGAATAGAGGATACTATACCAGATTAAAAAATTAAAATATTACCAAACATAGTATATGACCTGTATTATAAGATTTTTAAAGTTCTATCAAAAAGTTTCTGTAGTCACTTTATTGGCTTAAGTTGATTATGTGGTTTGTGTAGTTTTTCTACAAAAAACTTTCTGTACTTTTCTATACTTTCTATATTTCTTCTTTCTGCAATAAATTTATTATTATATTATAATTATATTTAATTGTTTCATTTATCGAATTTAAATCGAATGCTTTGTGCTCTTTTACTAAACGTAAACATTTAATTTTGTGCAGTGTAGTTTTTTGGTGTTTCATGTTAAACGGTTTTTCGATATAACTGAACCTTTTAACTTTAGATTATTCGGAATAGAAAATACTAAAAATCCAAATATTGCCAAAGATAAACGTACTATAAGATTTTCATTAAAGTTCTATCAGAAAGTTTCAGTAGTCACTTCATTGGTTTAAGTTGAATGTGGGGTTTTTCTAGTTTTTCTACCTGCAATTTTTCTCCAAATGCATACCTATTCCTATGCAAGAAGATAATCTTTCCTCTTTCACTCGGTTATTTAATTGGTAAGGGTCAAACATACAAGTGAAGAAGTGAAATGTTATAATGCGTAGTGTCATTTCCTAACAAATGGGAAAACTCCATACCATTTGGAAATTGCGATCTAAAATTTTAACACGCAAACGAGAAAACCCTAGTACAAAAATATCTCTAAAAAAGCTATAAAAGCAAGAAAAAACCAGAGAGTTAGAAAGGGAGCTTCCCAATCAATAAACACATCAAAAGGGGAAAACTGAAGTCTGCTCCGACCAATTTTCCAAAGAGGCGAAAAACTTGGTATTCTGGACCGGAATAATTCTATTTCTCGTTTGCCATTTCCCAAAAATAACATGTTTCTTCATCCTTTTCTGAGGCATGCTTGACAGATAAGTAAATCTTCCCCGCCCACAAACAGCAACACCAACGATAAAAAAAAAAAAAAAAAAAAAATCTATGTGGGGAGGGGGTAAAAAGCAACAAAAAACTCTACCCCCCTCGCGCCCAGCCAAGCAGTTCTCATGTAAAGGTGTCGTGTATTGCGGAAAAGAGAAATTCCGCCCCTAGTGGTGAAACTCCGGGGATCCTGCGCCGGAAGGTGCGCGAACACTGCAGTGGTTGATTCAGGAGAAGGACCGAAAGCTGGATAAAATCGTCTGAGCTGCTAGACCCTCTCGCTCATCAATCCATTGCGTGGATACGATCCTATGGTCGAACGTTACCTCCCTGGTGCTTACGCCTAACAGTCAACATTCGAGTCTATCCGCCAGGACTTACGGAGTAAGAATGGTTTTTATCCCGTTTTCCCAATTTCTCCCACAGGATTTAAATCAGGAAAATAAACGAGACATTGGCATGTTTTGGTGGTACGTGTCTGTAGCCGGGGAATGACCTAAACCGGAACAGTGGCCAACACAGGGCGTTGAGTTACATCAAAAGTGCGCAGGTTTGCACTCGCAGGCGGCATGTTAAATTCACATTGGGTTCGCATTGCAAATGACGCCTTTCTGTAAAAGATTTTGGAAAAAAAAAAACTGGAGCTTTTTATATTGGTGACGTCATTCTTATATATGTTTTGCGTCATCCAAACCAATTGCGTCATTGGTCCAAAAAATAAATAAAATGTAAAGAAGAGATGCTTAGATATGTGAGCAATATAAAAATCTTTAATCATCTAAGCTAAATATATCACTGTTTTATGAAATACTTTCAACGAAATGAAAAATAATTTTTGCATGTAAATATTTTTGGCGCAGTATGACTGAAATGTTCAATTTACACTTCGTTGTTGTTTAGCACTTATTATTATAAATATGTTATGTCTTATTTTTTAATCAACATTCTATTCAATCAATTATCTATTTTTTATTATTCTAAATTTATATTTTTTGATTGCAGCATAATAAAAATATGCAACATAGTTGCATTTATATGCATGATTCGTGCAATATGATTTCTTATTTCCTTTTAAAAAAATTCATGAACATTAAATTAGAATTTAATAGTAGAAAGATGCCATGTTAAGTTGCCGCTATATAAAAATTTATAATAAATATGCGAGAAAATTATGTACGTCATATGTTAAAAAGTATATAACACATGTAAAGGAAATCATTGTTATATTAACTAGAATTGAAAAGTACGAAGGTGTTTTAATATGTTGTCGTTGCATCAAATGTTATAGTAAATACACAAGAATTATAATAAATATATATATATTATCACAATAATACATGTATGGAGATCATTATTTATACTTAAAGAGAAACAGACATCATTATTATGAAACAGGCTTCGTCTTCTTATAAAATGACGATGACCATCATCATCATACGGTAAACAGATAAACAAAAATAGACATTAGACATCATTATTATGAAATAGACATCCTTATTATGAAACAGACTTCTCCTTTTTTATAAATGACGATGATCATCATTATGAGATCTTATAGCACGGGAGGTTAATGATGATCATCATCAGATTCTCATAACACGCGATGAGGGTAATCGTCATCAAATCATATAATACAGGACGATGATCATCACCAGCTGTCATAATAAAAGTTAGGCAACATTTTCTACGTATTACAAGAATAAGTTAACAAATTTCCATAAATATATTTTTAAAAAAATGATACGAAATAAATAATTTGAGCAGAACGAAAATGACGTACTCATACAACAACAGCAACAACAAAAAATTATGATTCAAAGTGTTTAAATTCGAGAATGGGATTCATTCTGTTGGCATATCTGTAAAAACATATTTATTAAAAGATTTTTGTACATAAAAGAAAAAAATAATGAAATTAAAAAATAGATCTTTGACAGAAAATATGTTTGATAAAAATTGTTCCATTAATTTTAATTTTTAAGTTTGTATTTGAAAATCATGCTATAGGAATCCAGTAGGGGCTGAAATAATTGTAACGCAAAATAGTTTTTTCTCTACGTAAAAATAAAGTAAATGACGTCGTAAATTAGATTTCTTTAAAAAAAATGACGAATATTTGAAAGAGTTACGCAATTGAAGTATTTCGCAATGCAGACATTTGACTGAATAATTTTAATACAATTTATAGATTATTTGTTTTCGTGTCAATTTCTTCCATATCAACATTATAGATTTATTATAAACATAATTTTTGCTCCTCGATCTTTTACTATTACGCAGACTTTTACGTTTTAGAATATTATGAATGGATCTATCTGAGATGAACGGACTCCGCATGTGTTGCCAAAATTATTATAATAATAATTATTAATAAATATTAATTATAAATACATAATAAATAATATTAATAATAAATACATAATAAATAATATTAATAATAAATACATGACAAATGATATTAATAATAAATACGTAATAAATGATATTAATAATAAGTACGTAATAAATAATATTAATAATAAATGATAAATACATAATAAATGATATTAATAATAAATATGTAATAAATAATAATAATCATTTAAAGAAAGTTTATTTGCAAATATTAATTTTTGATTTCATTGATGATTTTTTTTTCTTTCATCATTAAAAATCTAGTAAAATAATTTTTAAACTTTTTTTTTTTTTTCCATAATACATTTCTTTTAACTTAATTGTAATGTATGTGTAATAACTGAGTCATCAAAAAGCTGCATTGCAAATGTCTTAATAAGGAAGAATATAATAATAAATTATGACGTTATATTTTTACATGTTTCATTACAAATGTCTTAAAGAATATAATAATAAATTATGACTTTATATTTTTACATATTCCATTATAAATGTCTAAATAAAAGAATATAATAATAAATTATTACAATATATTTTTACATGTTTTATTACAAATGTCTTAAAGAATATAATAATAAATTATGACTGTATATTTTTACGTATTCCGTTACAAATGTCTTAAAGAAGAATATAATAATAAATTATGGCCTTATGTTTTTACATATTCCATTATAAATGTCTTAATAAAGAAGAATATAATAATAAATAATGAAGTTATATTTTTAAATGTTGTATTACAAATGTCTAATTATAAAATAATATTATAATACATTATAAATTTATCTTTTACATCATGTTACATATATTTATGCATATATGTTGTATATTTCTACATTTATATTACAGATTTATTATAAAAAAATATAATACATTAAATTTTATAATGTACCTCCATTTGATCTATATAGCATGTCGGTAAAGAAAACTCGATATAACGAAATGCGATGTATCGAGATTTCTGTGATATTTTTATCACAATAATAAATAAATTTACGCATTAATTTCATTATTACACATTAACTATTCACGCATTCATTTATCACATTAATTAATAAATTAAAAATGTTAATAAATAAATTCTTAAAAAAATCATTACATAAAAGTTACTGTTTTTATAAGGCTATTTTATAAATAAAATAATATAAAACTTAATAAATAATTTTTTATATTTTTATTTATTATATATTTTTTTTTAATTATTTAAATTTTTGTCAACACAAATTGCTACATTTTTTTGTCAAAACACAACTTCTTAACATTTGTAAATCTAATTATTAATGTAAAAATTAGCGTATGATCCATAGTTTTCATTGCGTATTTAATTAATTTAGCTAACCTAAATATAATTATTTGTAGCACTATCAATAAAACAATTTTTCTCAATATTTAAATTTAATTCTCATTATATTTTTCTAATCAAGAAAAATAATTTTTCTTGATAATTTGAGCTGTTTCAGCTGAGATTTATTAAAAATATTCTCAAATTTTGAAGAACATTGTTATCGTTGGATCTTTAATATTATACGCATTTTTAAGAAAAATTTATATATTCTTATAATAATTTTTTTTAAATAATTTTTTGATTAAATGTCATGTTTTAAATATATTCCATTTGCACAAAAATTGAATTTATCCTTCAAACCAAAATGACGACTGATATAATTCCAATTTTAGTATTTTTTGGAAGTTAAATATCGCAAACAAAAAATTATTACAAAAAACTAATATATTAACAAAAAAAAAAAAAATTTTAATATAAGCACAATTTTTTTCATCTCTTCTCAATAATTTTGAAATATTTTAAACTTATAAAATTATATTAAATTACTTGAAATTGATAAAAAAAAGTCTGATAAATTAATTAATTAAGTATTGAATAATTTAAAAAAATCTGTAAAATATTTGTGTATGAGTATTTTCAAGTGATAGTTGGAGTTTTTAAATTTTTTAATTACTTTTTCAAGTAGGAGAAAATTAATAAAATTTTATTCTATAGTATGTTGCAAGAAGTAACATGAATATTGAAATTAATTAAAAAATTTTATGTAAATGTGTTACTTTTTTTATTAAATTCGTAATCATAAATGCATATAAATGTATGTAACTATGCATTTAAATTTTAAACACAAATAACTATGAAAATGTAATGAAATTCTAATATTTATATATAAAATATATATAAATCCTTTTTTAAATAATCTTTGTAAATTATGCGCTTTTCAAATTTTCTATATACATTAAATATTGCTCAGTTTAAAAATCAGCTGGCAAATATTTGTAATTTATTTGCTATATTAAGTTCTTGTCATTATAATTTTAAAGATAAAAATCTATTCATTCAGTTTTTTAATATGTGTATTATTTTAAGTAAGTATAAGTAATTTCTCTTAGTTAGACCGGAATGTCAGTATGTTGTATTTATGTTGTATCAACAGTTGTCGATGCCAGTATGCAAATATTTTCAGTAATAATAAGTATTATTTTTAATGTTAATAGTGTCATTAATCTGATTTTTACTATATGTACTGTATTTATATATGTATATTTTGTATACATCTTGTATTTTCTTTGTGTACTATTTTTATGCATTTTGTTCTATATTAGCTATACAGTTATATTGCGTCTTGATAGAATTCAAAGAAAAGGCTTCAAAGTTCTAAAGACGTTCTAAAAATTGTGCAAATTTTTCTCATAAAAAAACGCTTGCGAAATATTTGAATCACAACATATTGAGAATTAATGAATAATTAATTTTACTGATTGATTTAATTGATTTCCATTCAAGCAATTTCAGTACTGAAGTTTCGTTTATAAATTAAAAGTATTTAAATTAAGAAAAATTAAACTGATTCATTGAATTTTAAAAAAAACATGTAAGCTGTAATTTTCAGTTCCATATTTTCTTTTAAACGCAATCGTAGTTCTGAATAAAATAATCTTTAATGATACTTATCAAATGTTTCAACAACTGCTCTCGTTGATTATTTTATTGCAATCGATAAGAACAAAATGCAAGTAGAAACGGATAACAAGCAATCTTCTTATATCAAGACGGAAAAGATAATTTATTTTAGCATTTAAAGTGGCATTTACATTGTTTTATAATTTTTCTTCTCTCTTTGATAAAAACGCACTTTGCTATTGAGATAATTCAATCACTGATATAATGAAAAACTATCGGATATTGCATCAGAACCACTAGTTAATTGTTACTGGCTATTACATCAGAATTGAATAGGTTGCTATAAATATATTTAAAAATTACTCAATTTATTTTCATTCAGTTCTATTCCAAGAAATGTTCATCTTTAGACTTTAAAGATAAAATATATTTCACATTAAGGCTGTTACCTACTTTTATGCTTAATATACTTAAAAAGATATTTATCATTAACTTAACTTAATAATTTTGTTATACATAAAAACAATAACATACTTTACAGGAGACAATTTTTTTTATTATATTTATGATAAAGTCCGTGTTTACCATGATACGCATTTTATTTTTAAGCCGGTTTTGGAAAATATTAACTATTAAAAGGTAATCTATCAATAAAGAGTTATAATTAATATCTGATTAATTTCAAAGCAAAAAAAAAAAAAAAAAAAACGTTTAAAAATAAATGAAGATTTTTGATTAAATATATCAACCGAAGTCCAAACAAAAAATTACGTAATACTGAATGAATTTAAGAGTAAATAAATAATTTAAATATGTATTTACGAGTATACTCAAAGTTAGTAGCATTTATTTGTTGTAGCAGAAAGAATTTTTTACAATATTTAAATGTTTAGTTTGTGAAAAATTAAGCTTTACATAATATTTATATACTGCATTTAGTAATTAAAAAAAAAAACTCATTTTGCAGTAAATGTATTGCATTTCATTTAAGTAAAATGTAGCCTTAAAAAAATTAAATTTGAGGTAATAAATGTAATCTTAAAAAATGAATTTGGGGTAAATGTAACTGTAAAAAAATTAAATTGGGGTAAGTGTAACCGAAAAAAAAATTAATTTGGGGGTAAATGTAACCTTATTAAATTAACCTGAATTTTAAAAACAGACGACCGTAACTGAAGCTGACTCGACTGTATAGTCTTTATCTCTTAATTACTTAAAAATTTTATTATTTTCAAGCAACACAAATTTACGATGGATCTAATAAATAACCAGAAGGAATATTTGTGTAATTTCAGTTCAATATTTCTTTCATTTCGGAAACAATACATGCAAGTGTGATTTTTACGTCAAAACTAGTAGTAATAGTTGTAATTTTTTACCTTCCATTGTTGTTTCCTTCTTTATTTCTTTTATAACGAGGAAATAATAACGAAGAACAAATTATTTTTACATACACTTTGTAGGCAGCAAGTATCCAGATATCTCTATATAAATATACTAGCTGAACCCGGCATACGTTGTCCAACCAAAAAAATGCATTGTAGAAAATTATATATCGCGACTATATTCTCCATGTTCCAATATATGGGCATACTAATTTTCATGGATAGCGTTTGAACGGTATTTAAGGTGAAATGCTGCAGCAAAATCTGGTGGCAGATAACAATAAAGTGGATAGCACGAACTTATTTTCCATATTCGAATGCATATTATTACCAATTTTCATAGCTATTGGTTATACGGTATAGAAGTTGATAGACTGCTGACCGTATAACCAATAACTATGAAGAGGCGAACCAGACTACCAGAGGGGAACCCTCTGGTGGCGACTTACATAGCATAAAATTTTCTCCCTGTTTTGTCATACAAACACAAGAAATCTCATCAAAATCGGTAAAGCAGTTTAGGAGGAGTTCAGTGACAAACACACGTACAGAAGAATTATATTGATTGCAGCACCACCTACCAGGTCCAATTGGGAATCTAAACCATCTAGAGACTCACACAAACACACCCAAAAAAATGTCATCAAAATCAGTCCAGCTGTTAAGGAGGAGTTCAGTGACAAACACACGTACAGAAGAATTATACATTATACATTATATAACTATATATATATATATATATATACATGTATAACTCAGTGGAAGACAGTTACGAAGGTATATGTTGCCTAAAATAATAAAGCTGTCATGTATAAACTTTTAAACGAATTCCTTTAGACATTGCATCCATTATAGAATATTTTTTTTTTTCTTGAAAAATCAATTAGATAATTGTTTTCAACCAAAATTGATTACGGAATTGTTGCATTAAATAAATGAGATTAGTTATCGTGTTTTCAATACTTGTTGTCAGTTTTATTGTTTAAAAAAATTTGTACATTAAAGTAAGAAAAGAAAATTCAATTTTTTTAGAATAGAAATTTCAAAATTATAAAGAAAAAAATGGTTGATAGTATTTTTTATCTTAACCATTTGATAATTTCATAAAATTTATGTTAAACAACAAATATTCTTACGTATAGTTTTCTTTCTGTTTTTCAAAATCGACAGTTAATTTTTTTTAAAAAAATACCAGTCGATTAATTTAAATTCTAGTTCAGGAAAATAATTTGTTCTTTAAATTTCATTTCCTCCATGATAATATTTTTTTTTCTTCTTCATTTTAAAGAAACATTTTGATTTTATTTAAGCTTAACCATAAAAGGTAATCCATTTTTCTAAAAAGCCTTTTTTTAAATTTTTTCCTCAAAAAAACATATTCTAGAGTAATAAAAACAAACATTTTAAATTGATTATTCTAGTTATTTGTAGAAATTACTTTTCAGAAAACCTATTTGCCATAATTTTTTTTTGCTCATGTCTATAAAAGGTAAAAAATAATTTTTTTTTTTGTACATGTAAGAATTTCAAATGATTAATTTTCTTCCAAGATTTACAGTAGTTGTATATTTCCTGGGTTAAGATTAGATATTTTTATACAAGCAAATATAAACTGATAAAATTTTTATTTTAAAATACATTTTTATTTTTGGCGCTAATTTTTTAACAATTTTAGAATTTTGTGATTTAAAATAAAACTTTTTGTAAATTATAACTTTAGAAAAAGGAAAATTTTCCATTACTTTTTTAAATCTAAAAGTTTCTATAAAGAAATTACAGAAATAAGTTTTATGAAATTGATAATTCTATTAGAAAGCTATTATTTTATGACATTAACATTATTTCAAAATGGATATTAATCAAAATGAATATGATATGGCCATATTCAAATGTATATTCTCGATCTTAAATATAAAGCTACAGTTACTTGTATACAAAATGCTTGTCAATTATACATTAAACTGAATAATAAATAAACAGGAACCATATAAATACATAGAAATATTATTTATAGTGTATGTTCATAAGTGTAAAAATATATAAGAACATGCATCCAGCATATGTAGAACACACTTTAAGAAATACATAAAAAGTTCATATATTTTTATTTTCCTATTAAATGTAATTTTCCTAGTAAATATTTAATTAACAAAGCAATTAAAACGAACATAAATTTCCAAGCTGAATTATGAAAAAATATTGACATTACTTTTTCATAAATTCTCTTGTTTAAATATCATTTCTTTACGCATAAGGAAATTGAAGTAGTTTTTATAAATACATTTAAATTAATTTATTTTAAAACTTACTTTTAAAATCAATTACGTGCTTTTAATTTATAATCTATAAAATAAATGAAAGATATCTTTGACAAGTATATTTTTTGTATTTATTTCTACGTTTTGCCCAAAAAAAATTTGTCCTAACTAGATTTCTTCGTGATATGATTCTTAAATTTTTAATTTAAATAAACATATTTAGATATAAGTTTTATCTGTAATAAATTAAATGGGGCCTGATGGCCGAGTGACTGGCACTCGATGCTACAGGTCTCGAGGTTCGAGTCCCGATGATGCCATGGATGTTTATAGTGGTTCGGAATCCACTTTAAATCATAGGATACGGTCTAATAGGACTGTAGAGACTTGGGCGTATGGCTGACAACCTAACCAGTAAAAAACAAAACATCTTCTGTCTCGAAATCTGCTAGTAGGCAGACGATCTTGGCCCACAATGGGGCTGTTGCGCCAATGATGATGAATAAATTAAATATAAACTTAAAAAGTTTAACATCACTAGATTGAAATAGTACGTAACACACTATCCAAAATAACACTTAAGACTTTTTAAGATATCTAGAATCATTGCTATGTTATTTGAATTTTCTTTTTCTTCCTTTAAAATAAGAAAACTATTTTTTTTTTTTTTTTTTTTTTTTTTTTTTTGTGAAAAGATTTTCAAACTCCTGGATATAAATTTAAGATTCCGCAGATTTGTTCCATTCTTTGAAGATTAGATTTCTAAAGTGTATTGTAAAAATAGAAAATGTATGACATCATAAATAATGGCAAAGTTGAAAAGAAACTGCAAATCTCAAGAAGTTGAAAACAGCAACAACGCCGTAACAAAAATATCCATTATAAAAATATATGAAAGTAAAGAATGTTTAACCCTTTTTTATATTTTCAAAACTTTTTGTTACGGCGATGTAAGATTTTATTTATTCTATTTATAGATAAAATCGATAATAATCTAAGAGGTCTTGAAATGTCCAAATAACTTTTTCTATTTAAGTTTTTTTGCTTATATTTTTTTTTCAATTTGTTTTGTCTTGGATTTATGTGTTTCAAACTTCAAAGCTTTAAGAAAATACGAAAAAAATTCAAAAGAATTAAAAAAATAGCAATTTTATTAAAAGAAATATTTCAACTATTATCCTTTTTTGACATCTTGGTTTATTTTAAACATATAAACGAAGACAAAAATTTTTAAATATATTGTATATTACTCAGGATTTTCTGAGTATCTAAATTCATTTTAAGATTTTTGAAAATACTTGAAATTTATATCTGAGTTCATTCAATGCGACAACGGCAAGTATGTAGCAAGTGAAGCGTTTTCCAGGATGCCTCAAGGTAGGCCTGCTATTCTGGATTCATAATTTTCCACCGTATGCATATACCCTTATTATTTTCGATGCACCTTTCTCTTCAACCCCTGCGCCTGATGACCAATTGGCTTGCGCACTGGCCTTTTGTACCACTGGTTTCAAGTTTGAATCCCGGCGGTGGTAGGGATGTTTGTGAGTGGTTCGGAATCCACTATAAACTGTAAGTCCTGGTTTAATTAGCCCAAAGTGTGCACAAAATGACCGTAGAGAATTGAAACTAAACCAAACCTATTCGACCCCATTGAAAGGACTTTCTGTTCTATGAATTTATCATGTCAATCTCGGCGTATATATGGAAATTTACAATGCCACTTGTCCGGTTTCGAACCAGCATTTTTTTATTTCGAAAGATCTATACTCTTTTCCACGACGACATCAGTCTCAAATATAAAATGCGAATTTTTTATTTCACTTGAATAATTAAAGCTTAAAGTGAAATAAAAAATTCGCATTTGCACACTTTGATCTGGTTCTGTTGTAATTTATAAAAGAATATTACATAACAGTGGTTCCAAAACTTATTTTTCTGCAGACCTCTTTTCAGAAAAAATAATAATCAGTGCCTCCTTTGGATATCTACATTCTTTAAGCACACATAAAAGATAAAGTAAAAAAATTGTGTTCTATTGTTTAACTTATCTACCTACTAAAACATAATAAAGATGCAAATGAGACGTAAATGAAAGTTGAAATTATGAAACAAATTAAACATAGAAACATTTGCATTACACATAGAAAAATGCAGATAACGAAAAACAATATGAAAATGAAAATAAAGAATGACGATAAAAAAAATCGTAATGAGAAGGAGGAATCTGGTATTTTGCAGTTAATAAATAAATTCTCGGCTCTTTTCAATTCCTACTATTAATTCACACTGTCCCTCTATATATATCTTGTTCAAATTTTCAATCGTTCATAAAAAATACTTTTTATTCATCCAATCAAGTTCAAATACTTTTTTTTAACTTGTAGTGAATGTCACTTGATTTAATACAGTTTTTTTTAAATATTAATTCATCAATTAAATTTAATTAATTAATTTAATTTTTATATAAGAGAAAACATTTTCTCTTAAATAAGATATTTAGCACGATATAAATTTAGGAATAAATACCGTCGCTGGGAAAAAATTTCTTTTTCAGATTCTTTCTTCATTCTGGGTTCTGGTCTGAGGTCAAGGAGGAACAAAATGGCAAATGAAACGTGTGAATAAATTAGTGAGAGATGGAAAGTGTGTGTGAGAGAGAGAGAGAGAGAGAGAAAGAGAGAGAGAATTTCTTCTATCTTAAAATAATGAATGAAAATTATTTATAAAGGACTTTCTGCAATATAATGAAAAAAAAAGTAGGAACTGACTTAAAAAATGTATATTATTTTATAGCCAGCATTCTACGATTCACCAATAAAAATGATGAAAGAAAGGCAAATTATTCTTATCTTTTCCTTTTTTATGCCTTCGCCACGCCCTTATTTAATTAAAGACCGCCAAAAAGCACCCAAGGCTACTATCGCGTAATTGATTTGTTTATCTGTCTCTTAGAGAGCAGTGTCATCCACATTGGGAACCAGTGCATTATTCAGTTTTGAACTAATGTGTCGTTCCGTTTGGGCACTAGTGCATTATTCAGTTTGGGAACTAGTGAATTATTTAGTTTGGGAACTAGCAAACATTCAATTTGGGAACTAATGCGTCATTCAATTTGGGAATTAGTGCATCATCCACCTTGGGGACTACTGCATCATTCAGTTTTGAACTAGTACATCATTTAGTTTGGGAACTATTCAGTTTGGGAACTATTGGATCATTCAATTTGGGGCATTATTTAGTTTAAAAACTAGCACACTTTCAGTTTGGGAACTAATGCATCATTCAGTTTGGGAATTAATACAACATTCAGTTTGGGAACTGGTACATCAATCCTTGCTGAAATGTTGCAGCCATCACATTAACAAACAAGTTAAGCATTAAACAAGGACGTTAAGCATTAAACGAGGAAGTTAACAAAATATAAACTACTGAAATTAATTGTGACTATTCTTCCGAATAATAAGTTGCCAACTTGAACGTTGGAAATGATTAAGTTATGTAAGCTGGAAGACAAGATGTTTCGGTTCTCTTTTCCGTCCAAATCAATGTCTTCTAACAACAGGCTGTAAGGCGTTCGATAAGGCACCACAAAATCGTAAATATTTTTCAAAATTGAGAACTCATTTTATTTAAATTTAAAACTTCAATGTGTTTGCATATCTCTAAAAAAATCCGTTTATCTCTAAAACGATCATCTCTCATAAGGTTATATAAAAGTATTTAATTAAATATCTAATCTGCTGTTATCTTGTTTTGTTAAGATTTCTTTTATAAAAATACTCAACAATATCACCATTCAATAAACTAATAAAAATTCACATGTTTAGTTTGAAGAACCAATTATTTCAGGCTCAAATACACGAAATGTATTTTATCCAGGCTTATCGAAACTATGCCAATTAAATTATTCCTTCATTGAACACTATTTAGAAACATTTTTCGTGTCCGCTTAAAAATACATCTTTAAAAAGTGGCACTTAATAAAGCTCGCTAATTAAGCTTATTTTTTATATTTTTATTATGCTAATTAGTTACGAAGAAGCGTATCGCACCTATTCAGAAG
This sequence comes from Caerostris extrusa, assembly GCA_021605095.1. Taxonomy (NCBI): domain Eukaryota; kingdom Metazoa; phylum Arthropoda; class Arachnida; order Araneae; family Araneidae; genus Caerostris; species Caerostris extrusa. Next base: position 13,248 of record BPLR01005234.1, on the reverse strand, counting down.
TGATTTTCATTGGAGAAAAAAAGAAATGGCTTTATGATCGATAAGCTCCACGCCCACTACACATCGTTTGTGTGGGGTAAAACCGTTTATTTTCATGCTTCTAATCTTGTTAAATATTATCGATTCCTACATAACTAATTAAATGCAATAATTTTAAAAGTGGAATACGTTATATTACTTTTAATTCAATACTTTTTATCTTAAAAGTTTTAAAATGTCTGATTCGTGGATCAGTGGTAATGTGTGCAAGATTCGAGTTAACCACTCGGCCATTCAGTAATATTTGGCCTATTCCGCCTTGATATACAAGCAGATATATTTTATATTAGAAATTTAGTTGAAAATAAATCTTTAGGCCAAGTATTATTTCGGGAATAATGTTTTTTTTTAAATACATTTGAAGAATTAAGAAAAGGAAATTAGGAGAAAAATTTCAATTTCTTTTATTTACTAAAAAGTTCTGATTAGCCTAGTGGATAGCGTGTTGGGCATCCTAATTAGAAAAGTTCGATTTTTAATTCGAGATGTTGAACTGAAAGCTTTCCTTAAGATCACCTTGATAAACCTGTAAGCCTGAAAGTCCTTCTGTTGTGTTGTACAAAGGGGAGCAGACGAGGATGAGAATCCTTCAGATACTGCTCTTTGGAATTTCGTACGATATAGTAGGCAAATGTGAGTGCAATGTGAAAGCCCTCCCTGATGCACCCTGAATAAAGCTGAATCTGCTACATGCCAGCCGTTATGGAAAATTGCTTTTTTTAATAAAAAGGCTTGCCATTTAAAAATTTAAAAAGTATAGTTATATGTATTTATCTCTTATAAGTATTAATAGTTTTATACCTATAAGAGAACTATACCTATATCTTTTTTTAGCTATTTACGTCTTTTAATAAATTAATTTTTTTTTTAAATTTTTAATTTGTTTTCATAGTAAAAATCATACTTACCTTTTCGTAATTAAATTTAATAATTTGTAAAATATTTACATAATTACTGTAAAAATGCTGTTTACTGGAAAATATTTTGCATATTTTAGTCTCCAGAAAATAAATTTGAAATTTTTGTCTTTTATTATAAAATAATTTATCCAGTAAAATTTTTTAAGTGTATGAATTTATTTCAAATGGACAGATAACTATTATTGACATATTTTTCGTACAATAGCTTTTTTACAATAGCTCCTATTTCATTCAATATTTTACAAAATACAAGAAAGAAATGAATGTATTCTTGCGAATGAATTCTTGCTATGAAAATGTTAATTAATGTTGAATTAATTAATTTAATGTAATTTTTTTAATTCTTTTATTGATAATTTTGGTAACGATGATATTTTGATGGTAATTTGTTTTGTAGAATATGTTTTGTTTTTTGGTAAAACGATTATCATATAAATATATATATTATTTTAATTATCTAATAAAGTAAATTAGAAAATATTTTATGGAACTATATCATTATTGGATATTTTTTTGCAATTTTTAAATGTAATTTTATTTATCTAAGTGTCATATCGAAAATATTCCAGAAACACCTCGTATATCTCTTTTATTTAGTGAGAAATTCATACACATTCCTTATTAAATTAATTTTTATAAACTTATTTAATAAAGCTTGTTCTTAATATTTTCCAACGACAATTTTACATTTATATAAACCTTTCATTTTTTCCTGGTTTTTTTTATTTCAAATGATTAATTATAACGATATAGATATAATTAATAACGATTAGATATTTTTATAATTATACAATGTTATCGTGTGATATCGTTAAAATATCATAAAAGTCGCATAATGATAACAGCACTGAAGAATTTCCTTTTATTTTACGGCCTTTCATTATTGTCTTATTAATTTTAAATGAATCTAAAAATACTCATATCATTGTGATTAAACATATAAATGCAAATTATTAATTAGAACAATTTTCATATTTTTGTAATTGTGAACGATGTTATTGTTCAATATCTTTAAAATAGCATAAATATTGCAAAATAATTACATTATTAAAGAATTCTATTTAAAAGTTATGTTAATACAAATTTTACTAACGATAAAAAAAAATTAGAACACTGTTTTAGGCGCAACTTTTATAATTTGCGTTTGTTTATTCCTTATTTTTAAGCTTTGTTCGATTTTTTTTTAAACGAGAAATTATTCAAAGCTTTTTTGAAAATAAGGAATCAACAATTCTTCACTTGAATGAGTGTCTGTAAGAAAACTTTCAACAGACAATGTAAATTTTTTTTACCTATTGTATTTGTTAAATTGCGACATGAAAATAAAGAAAACATGCAAAAAAAGTGTAAACATGTGCAATGTTAAAACACGGCATGCAAAAGAACAAACTAAAGCAGCTCACGAAAGAAGTTTAAATGAGAATGAACACGGAAAGTTGTTGTCCAACGTCTATTATTCACTTTGTTAATGTGGCTGAAGTAAAATGTGTAGTACATAAATTATTTTTTCTTTATAAGGAAATAAAAATTGTGTGTTTTAAGATTGTTGAATATTTTTAGTGACATAATCATGGATTTGATTTTTAAATTTTGCCTGATGTTGATTAATAATTTTTTTTACGATGACTAGACTTTATAGAATTTGAATATATTTGTATTCGACTGATTGCAAAAGACAATTTTCAGCTGTGAAAGCTTGATTGGAACTTTATTAGTAACAGAATCATTAATAAGAACCCTATTTGAAAGGATAAACTGATACTTAGAAGTATCTCAGGATAGTATTAACAATTTTTAGAATGCGGATGTTGTAACGTCTCGGCCGGTATTAGATATATAACGGCTTCAACAAGAAGACGATCACATTCTGGTTTTTGAAATTGGGAACACTTTTTTTTATTTACAAGCACTATATATATATATCTAATGTGATAATAGATATATAATAATATTAATAATAATATTCTTAATAGAACCATTATAGCAATAAAAAAGACAATTTTATCAGGCCTGATGGCCAAGTGCCTGGCTCTCGGTTGCACAGGTATCGGATTCGAATCCCGGCGGTGGCATGCATGTGTGTAGTGGTTTGGAATCCACTTTAAGCCGTAGGTCTCGGTCTAATAGGATTATAGATAAAAGATATAAAAACCCTGTAACCCTCTTCCCTAAAAAGAAAAAACATCTCCTGTCTCGAAATCTGCCAGTAGGTAAACAGCCTCGGCCCACCATGGGGCTGTTGCACCAATGAAAAAGAAGAAGAATATGTCATGTAGATCATTGTTGTCAGCTAATTAAGCTATTAACAATTTGATATAGGGGCCGGAATGTCTCAGTGTCTGGCGCTATACCACAGATTTCGAGTAAGATTTCGATATACCAGGCGGTGGCAGGGATGTTTGTAGTGGTTCGAAATTCACTTTAAGCCGTAGGTCCCGGTCTCCTATAACTGTAAGAGAGTCACGGAGCCCAGTTAGTAATTCACCATCATTCCCACTTCATTCCCAAACTGTATTGGGGCAACTCAGCTCTATGTACAGTGGTGCGGTGTAATAGTAGTAGCAATTGGGCATTAATTGCTTGCTACACACGAAATAGCTTTGCTCATAGAAACTTTTAAATAATCATTAACTTCGCCAACTAGTCTGATGATTAATAGCAACTTTAAACATTTTCCTTTCTGATGAGTCATAATGTTCGAAAATTTTCCAACCATTGTACCCTCCACTTCCGTTTTTGCGTCAAAGTGCATCGCAAAGACTGGAAAGAGGAGGGAGGGGGATTTATGGCTGAAATCATTATTGTGTGCGGCGAACAAAAAAGCGCACCCATACGTGATCTCATTTTCCCTGAGTACAGAACTCCCACACGCGACCAGTAATTATGCGAGTAGCCTGGTGCAAAGACCGAACTTAACCGCTCAATAGTCTGGGCGAACAAACTATTCCGAATGGCGGGATCCGGCCGCTGTGCTTAATGGTTGCAAATGTTTCTCCCGGATATTGATTGATGGTCGAGCATCAGACTCGGGTGACAGAGCGCCGTTCCGGTCAATGAAGCCCTAGAAAGGGTTTTGATCTCCTGTGATCAGGATGGCCAACTGGCTAGAGCTCTGGCCGTTGATACGAAGGCTCCAGGTTCGCATCCGGGCGGTGGCATAGATGTTTGTTGGTGGTTCAGAATACATTTTAAGGGGCAGATATCGGTTTAATAGGATTGTAGACATAGCGCAGATATACAAACTCTGTAACTCTCTACCCCGTAAAAGAAAAACATCTCCTGTCTTGAAATATGCCAGTATGTAGACGGCCTTGGCCCACCATGGGGATGTTGGCGCCATTGAAGATTGGTTTGGTTTGTCGCTCTATGGTTATTTTGTGCACACCTTAGGCTAATTAGACCAGGAATTACAGTTTATCGTGGATTCCGAACCACTACTACTACACCACGACAGAGCTGAGTTGCCCCTACACAGTTTGAGAATGATGCGGGTGAGAAGTCTGACTGGGCTCCATGACACTTTATAGTCTTATGAGACTGGGACCTACGGCTTAAATTGGATTCCGAACCATTACAAACTACCATGGCACAACCGGTACTCGAACACGAAACCCGTGGAACACCAGAGCGGTAGAACACCAGAGCGCTAGCCACTCAGTCATCAGGCACAATTCCGAAACACTAACAAACATCCATGCCACCGCCAAGAATCGAGCCTGAAGCCTTTAGTACGAAAGGCTAGAGCCCTAATCAATTGGCCATCAGGCCGCCACTGAAGATGAAGAAGAAGAAGGATAGACAATGTCACGTAGATCATAATTGTGAGCTAACTGTTATTAATTGGGTATTAATTATAATAATTATTATTAATAATTAATTAGTATCCAATTAAAGCTATTCACAATTGGGTATAAATTGCTTGCTACGAGCAAAACGATATTACTCATGCAAACTTCTGAACGATGGAAATAATCATTAATTTCGCCAACCAGTCTGATGAATAATAGCAACTTTTAAACATTTTCCTTACTGATGAGTCATAACGTTCAGAAATTTTCCGACCCTTGTGCCCGAAATTTCCGCCAGTTCTTGTGTCAAAGTGCGTCGCAAAGACTGGAGTGAGTATCGGGGGAAATTAATGGCCAAAATCATTATTGTGTGCGACGAACAAAAAGCGCATACATACGTGATCTCATTTTCCCGAGTACAGAGCTCCCACACGCGACCAGTAATTATACGAGTAGCCTGGTGCAAAGACCGGACTTAACCGCTCAATAGTCTGGGCGAACAAACTATTCCGAATGTCGGGATCCGGCTAATGGCTGCAAATGTTTCCCCGGATATTGATTGATGGTCGAGCATCAGGCGCGGGTGACAGAGCGCCGTTCCGGTCAATGAAGCCCTAGAAAGGGTTTTGATCTTCTGTGAACAGGACCGTAAGATATCTTCAACAAACGCTACGGGGAGAAAAACATTATCCATTAAACAAAATAGAGGTAGAATAGGTTTATGTAATAGAGAGTTTTTAAATGAAACGTGATACAATACCATACTGATATATTCTAAACATTGTGTATAATAATGAATTTGTGTAATATATTCCTTGCGAAATGATTTAAAAAATAAGATATTCATTTATTAGTACTTTTTATCATATGTGAACATGATGCTGTCCTTGTTAGGGATCCATGACGTTATCCGAAAATTGAGAGTAAATTAAACTCCATTGCAAATTTTGGCGGAAAACGGTATTTTGGGCCCTTAACTCTTGAAATGCTTCATTAATAACATTAATCTTCAGGAATTTTCTGGAGAATTTGGTTTTTGTTTGAAATGTTTTGTAGTATGGTTTTGAAGCACTTTTCATATTTTGAGTTGGGATTTTAAACATTTGTATAACCAATGGCTATAAGTACTCGTAGTGCGTTGATCAATTCCTTCTTCTTGAAGTTTCATATTTAACACGTTTGGCATTTTCCCCTGCCTATTGAGCTGTATAGTGCTTCTTATTGTATTTGAATACTTCATTCTTTTTATGCCTAGAATATTCAGACTTTGATATACTAATGTGTCCAAAAAGTAAGACCAATTTTCAATTTAAGTATCCTGGGCATATGGTATTTCAATTTATTTTTCGTTTGTTGTCACTGTCCTTCACAATAGTGTGATATTTTATGTTAAAATATTCATTAGTGTTTGAGTTACGCTTGGCTTTGTGAAACGCTAAAACGGATTCCGGCGATTTTCGAAATGTCTGAATTGATTGAGCAAGAACTTGCTTTAAATTTTGTTTGCGGAAATGTATAGAATGTTGCAGAAGGCATTCGGTGAACATTCCTGTATTGAAAGAAATGTTTAGAAGTGGTAAAACCAGTTAAAGAAGGCAGAGAGCCCTCTGGTCGACCACCAACTTCAACCGACGAAGCTGACATCCAAAAAAAATTAAAGATTTGGTGTTTGCAAACCGACGATTTACAATTAGAGACCTTGCTGATGATTGTAATTTCAAAATTTCATTTCAAAAGATGTTTTGGGCCTCAAACACATCAAATCTCGATTGGTTCCGAAAATACTGAATGCGCCAGCTCACACTGCATTGATTCTTCGTGACGTTTTCGACCAAATTGAGACCCATATCGTTCCACAACCACCTTATTCACCTGATTTAGCATCGTGCTACTTCTGGCTATTCCCGAAACTCAAAAGACCACTCCGGGAACACCGTTTTGAGTCGATTGAAGAGACATTTCAAAAATCGTCGGAATTTCAAAATCGTTTTAGAATCTCACAAAACCAAGCGTAACTCAAGCACTAATGAATATTTTGACGGGGAATGTCACACGGATGTGGAGAACAGTGCCAACAATCTAAAAAAAAAAGGAAAAACATTGAAATATCATATGCCCGGGAAATTTAAATTGAAAATTGGTCTTACTTTTGGACACAGTAGTATAATCAGTTTCATAAATTTGTTTATGTAGCAGAGAGTTTTTAAGTGAAACTGTTGTATTACATCAGTTTCATGCAACTATTTCAATATACAATCAGTTTCATGAAACTGATACAATTACATTGCTGATATATTCTAAACATTTTGCATTTGTATGCCATTAATAAAAGTTTTTGAGTAATAATAGTTTCCTTGGGAAATGATTACAAAAATAAAATATTCATTTATTTGTACTTTTTGTAATATTTTACTCTATTTCATACGAAATAATTAGAGTTATAAAATAAAATTTCTTGTGTTTGTTTTATTTTTAGTTAACACTTAATTAAATAAATGTATAATAAGACTTGAAAAGAAGAATTTCTTAGAAATTTAAGTATCCCTTCGTAGCATGTTTACGTAGCATTGTTTAAATCAAGGGTAGCCAATCCAAATGATCTTGCGGCCACTTTGGAAATGGATCCTAACTCCGCTGTTTGCATATAAAATTATGTATCCCCATATTAGATTTAGACCCACTATAAGCGCTATAGTGTGAAAAATTGAAACATAATGAGTTATTATTATTGTGTTTACTATTATTCTTGCATGTAAACGTAGATAATATAATAATAATGATACTAAAAGCATATTGTAAAGAAATATATAACTCTAAAAAAATGTAATATAAAAAATATGTAAATATAAATGAAATCATTAAAAATAATTATTTTACTAGTGCGATATTTGTTTCTCCACTCTTTCACTTAGCTTTTGCAAATTGATCTCAAATTGGGTATTCGCACACCGTAATGAATGTTACAGGTTAGCGTCCGTTATGTTTAAGCGAGTTTTGTGTTTGGTCAGTTTCATTTTAGAATAAAACCATTCGCAGCTGTCAGTTGAACCGAAAGCACTAACAACTTCAACTAAGAGAATGGTTTGCTATGATATTAACAATTAGCTGTGCATATTTAGGGATGGTCACTGCGTCACTGAGGTCACTTAAATAAAACAGGCAATATCTGTCCTATATTCGCAAGAATATTATTTTAAAAACAAAGTTAATTTTTCTCACCATTTCGACAGTTCATTTTTGAATATATGGATGCACACATGATGTATTTTTTAATACATTGGTTTTCACTACTTTGGCCAATATAAAATGATTTTTGTAAAAGTCTGATAAAACTCACGGCCGAAAAATGTTCAAGGCAGGCCGCGGGGTGGCCACCCCTGGTTTAAATAAATACGTGTAGGGACAAAGAGCCAAGGGACCACTTCAAGAGGCATTTTCAATAAAATTATAACATTATAATTATTAAATTGAATTATATATCATCATTATCATCATCATCATCATAACTGGCTCGACAGCCCGTTGTGGGCCTTGGCCTTATTTAAAAGATCCAGCCAGGCTGTTCTGTTCTTGGCCGTGGACCTCCAGTTTTTGATCTTAATAACATTAAAACCAGAGTCTAAACAGTCGACCCATCTCTTTTCGGTCTTCCCTTGGTCGTTGTCCAAAAGGGATTATATTAAACCCCTCAAAGCAGCTCTATCACTTTCCATTCTCATGAGATGACCGGCCCATATCATTCTGTTCAGTTTAATAAATTTTAGAATGTCAATATCTTTAAAAAGTTCAAAATTGTCAATTTCCAATTTCCATTATATTATATATAATATGATTCATCATTCTACTATATATATATATATATTTAGTTATCCAAAAAAAAAGCCAAATAATGTGATATGATTGATTCAGCAGAAACTACTCTATATGCAAATAAATTGAAAACAAAATCTCTAAGACAAAAAAAAGAATATTCTTTCGAATATTCACATTATTTATCATCTAAAACAATTTAAAACGCACGCTATCAAAGCAGAAGTGGCACACTCCAGTTATTTTCAATAGAAAGACAGAGATGATTAAGTGAGAAATACTTCCATGGATACTGCTACAATCTTTAATCTTTCCAAAAGATTTTTTCATGCCATTTTTGTGACCTCATTTCGAGACAAACTTAATCCACTGTTCCCTTCAGAAATTTCGACGAGACAGAAAAGATATTTCCTCGCTTAAATGGAAGGAGACGGTATTTAAATTAATTTTCGTCGTGTTCAGGAGGGTAGAAAAAAAAAAAGAAAGAAAAAAAAAAAGAAACGACGATTGGAAGAGAAAACCAAGAAGATTAAGTTAAGATGCTTTAAACAGTTTTTTTTTTTTGCTGTGTGTGTGTTTTTTTTTGGCTTCACTATAATAGTTTGCCCTTGAGAAGATATGTTAAGAATTTGCTGGGTTTTCGAAAAGAGTTCGTGTTTAAAAATCATCTTTTGAATAAATATTGAAGAGAAATATTTATGAATTAAAATAAAATTAATACAAGTTTATATCTCCATTAATGATTCCAGAGGAATTAAAAATGTTAATTTGTATCTATACATAAGCTTTAAGGCCAATATATAATTTCACTTTTGAACCTATTTTATTGGATTTATAATTTATTGCATGGCCCTAGTAAATTATTTCATTTCATTTAATCTTGCTTTTGAACCCTTTTGATTGGATTTATAATTTATTATATGTTGTTCAATAAATTATTTCATTTCATTTAATCTCCTTTTGAACCTATTTTATTGATTTATAATTTATTGCATGGCCCTCAGTAAATTATTTCATTTCATTTAATCTTGCTTTTGAACCCTTTTGATTGATTTATAATTTATTATATGTTGTTCAATAAATTATTTCATTTCATTTAATCTCGCTTTTGAACCTATTTTATTGATTTATAATTTATTGTCAAGATGTTCAATAAATTATTTCATATCAATTAATCTCGCCTTGAACTTATATTTTATTTGATTTATAATTTATTGTAAGTTGTTCAATGAATTATTTAATTTCATTTTTACTCAAAAGAATGAAAACAAATAATAGATGTTTTATTTTTAATTTTGCATGTCAGCTTTTATATCCATACCATCCAGAAATTTATAAGATGCAAATAAATTATCTTATTTGAGCATTTAAAAAAAGAAATGGTCCCGTATTAGTATCAGGAGAAATTTAGAATAAATTCATGGAAAGCATTTATTCTACCATTTGACTAAGTCAAAAGAATTAAAAATGGCTCATATACTAATCAGTTTGATGTTATTACTCATACAGCTTTCCAGTACTTAAAGGTTGCAAAAAATAAATCTTTTTAACGTGGTTATAAAATATAAACAGATACACTCATTTATATATGTACGTAAAAACTATAGAAAATATAACACAAAAAAATTCTGGATAAGGGACTTATCAAAGACACGTATGTACTGTTTTTTATAATTAAAAACAATAAAAAAAAAAATGTAAAAAGTCAATTCCTACTTTTTCACTTATTGCAGAAAGTAAACTTATAAATAATTTTCATTCCTTTTTATTAGTTCAAAAATCTCTCTCCGTCTCTTTTGACACACTTTCCATCTCTCTCAGTAATTTATTCACACATTCATTTTCCATCTTGTTCCATCCTTTTGATCAGACTAGAACTCAGAATGAAAAAAAAAAGAATCAGAAAATAATTTTTTTTCTAGGAGTCTAACTCTCCGTCACTGACGGTATTTCCTAAATTTATATCCTGCTCAATACCTTACATAAGAGAATTTTTTTCTCATATAAAACTAAAATTAATTCATTAAATTTAATGAATGAATTAATATTTGTAAAAACTGTATTCACATCCAGTGCCATCCACTGCAAATTCAAAAAAAAATGTGTTTTGAACTCGAGTGGATGAATAAAAAGTATTTTATGAACGATTGAAAATTTGAACAAGATATATAAATACATATAGGAGAATGTGAATTAATAGTAGGAATGAAAAAAAAGTGCGAAATAAAAAATGCACATTGCCGTTAATAATTTATTAATGGTACATAAATAATTTATCATTTAATTAACATTACCATAAATAATTTGTCATTTAATTAACATTTAATAAAATCATTTAATAAAAGTTACGAAATTAAACGAAATAACTTAAAAGTAGCACTGCATCAGAATCTACACTATAGCCTACTACAACCGGGGCAACAGATCGCCATCTGTTGACTCTCAGACCTTTTAGACATGGTGGATCCGTACTAGTACTGACGAAAATAAGTTAGACATGAATTCGTCAAACACCGGTTTCTTTAAGTTGTTCACAAAGTTGTTAAGTTGGTGGTGGTTCAAAATAAATCATCTCTCTTGAATTTTTGACTATTTTATTACACATACTAAGAATATTAAAAACTTTGTACAATATTTACAAATTAATAGTAATGCCACACATTCTAATCTCTAATGGCATAAAACTTAATTTCCATCAATATACCTCTCACACTTCTAAGATTACCTCTCTCTCTCTCTCTCCTCCCTTCGCTTTCCAAACACGCTCTCAAACTCGCACTTCTCTAACAATTAAGTTGGCGTCGCAGCGCCCTCCCAACGATCATTCATTCATCTTTTTTCCATAAGTACCCTCAAAAATATAATTATTAAATATAAAAAATACCTATTAGCTTCAGCTAATCTAATTGTTTTGCTGAAGCAGTCAAAAGGAAAATACCGAAATATACAAATAAAAAGAAGATCAATTTATTATGGACTATACATCCTTGAGACATTATAAACCATGTTATACATAAATAAGCATTCGTTTTTGATCATCGTCGCATAAGTATATATTTAATATCTTTTAATTTTAGTATAATTCCATGTAACAAATGACAAGAATTGTCAGAAAATTAATTGTCTCAAATTCCTTCAACAATGACAGCAAAAAATTGTTTGGCAGCGCTGGTAAATTTTATTTTACATCATAATATTGATCTACTTATAATAATATACTATATTATGACAAAAAAATTTTTTTGTTCAAATGCAGCTGACACACACTTAGACAGTTGCCTTGGATGCCGCTGCACCGACGTTACTCACTTAGCACTACCCAGAAGTTGCGCGTAGCTTGAAGGTAAGCTACGGACCCTTAGTAACAATACCCTCGCAACGCTCTACGATCCTGTTAGACGGGGACCTACGGTTAAAAGTGGATTGCGAACCACTACAAACACCCATGGCACATCCGGGACTCGAACCCGAAATTTGGGATACCGAGCGCCAGAGCACTAGCCACTAGGCCATTCAGGCCCCAAATTCAGAAATATACAAATAGTAGATGGACGATATACCCTTGAGACATAAACCATGTTATATACATGTATGTGTGTATAAGCATTAGCCTTTATTCATAGACTCATAAGTGTATATTTAATATCTTTCAAATTTAGTATAACTCCATGTGGCAAATGATAAGAATTGCCATAATATAAATTGTCTCAAATTTCTTCAACAATGACAGCAAAATTTTTGTTGTTTGCCAGCTCTGTTACTACTTCATTCTACATCACGTAATATTGATCTACATATAATAATATTCTACATCATGATAAATATTCAGTAAGATTAATTAACATATGGAGAAAATGTAAAGAACACGTAGAGCGGAGTGAAATATTTTCTTATTAAGACAACATTAAAACTCATGACCATATATGGGGAAATTATTTCTTTATATTTTTATCATTAAAAAAAATTTCCTGCTAGTTGAATTATTGTTTAGATAAATAGAATAAAATATTATGAAAAAAAATATTAAATAATTTATTTTTCCTTTTAGAAATTCATACTTGAAGTAATTTAAATATAATAATTTAGAGTTCAAACTTAAGATATTAAAAGACTTAGTATATAACCTCTTTATATAAAATGCATAAATGATATTAGTATGTAATCTTTAAAAATAAGTATTTTGAAAAAGTTGTATTTGCAGAATTAATAAATTTTTATTTTAAATATAAAAAATGTAGATGAAGATGGAATTTTAATGGCAATTTTTTCTAAGGTTAATTAATTGTGTTTGTTTCTTCATGTCCATGAATTACGATTTATGTTTTCTATTAAAATATTATCTTGTAGATAAGTTTGGATATCACATTTCTGTTTTTATTCTAAATTGTTTATATAAATGCACAATCAGCATTCAACCTAGATTAAGAATCTATTACAAAAATGTAGGTTATTAAAATTAAGTTTGTGTAATTTATTTCAGGAAAACTTATTTCTGTAAATAATTTGCTTGAAAATATATATATAATTAAGACGATCTAATTCTTTTATATAAAAATAAAATTTTCGAAATTTTTTTTTCATGATTCTTCTTTTTTTTTTTGCAATTGAAATATGTTTGTCTTTTTTGTAATGTACTTTATAATTTACTTTCCATATTAATATGCTTATTAGATTAATAATTAAGTTTTCTG
>BPLR01005233.1:0-43696 GCA_021605095.1 Caerostris extrusa | reverse complement strand
AGTTACGTATTGCTGTAATGCATTCCATTCCTTTGATATCCTACATGTAATTCTATCAACATAGTGGCTAATAAATGGCGTAGTGAACAGCTATCACCGATTCACGTTGTTGTTTGAAACTATCAGAAATCTATGTGTAGTAATAATGTATTCCCTCTCTGAATATCTCTATATGTAATTTATCAACATAATGGCAATGCAATACAACCAGAACGCCATCATTTCAGCATCCTGACTCAATGTCATCAGCAGCTTGATAACAGAATCCTATTGTATTACCGTCACGATCTTGAGAACTGGACTACAGCTCTGGTGCTACAGATGCCATAGGTTTTCTGGGTTCGAGACTCGGCGGCTCCATAGATGCTTGTCCGCAATCCACTTTCAACAGTAGGTTCCAGTCTATCACGGCTGTAGAGCATTGCGCCTAAGTCTGACAATCTTACCCTGTAAACATCTCATGTCTCGAAATTTGCCAGTAGGTAGACGGTTCACCATGGGGGCTGTTGGGCCAATGAAGAAGAGGATCTCTAGAGATTCGACATTTATATATTTTTTCTATGAGAAGGAATTAGTGCACGAATCCCAGTTACTACAGAATAAAACATAGCAGCTCATTGCTTTATGGACATTACATTAAGTCGTGATCCATTGTACAATGCGGGCATACAAGCCACTTTTTCCACTGAGGTAATTTTGTGCACAATGCTATATATATATATATGCATTTTCAGGTCATATGTAATCAGCTATCTATACAAGGGTTTATTTTCTATGAATCGGATGTGACGTCAAGCTTTTCGTTCGCATTTTTCCAAAATACATCGTAGGCAACTTTGTAGGATACAACGAGGGAAGATTCTCTTTGCTGTACTGAATGAATACCCTCATTATTTTCAAACAGCATGCTAACAATGTACGGAGAAGCTATGACATGGGACAGATAAGAGTTTTTCATAAAGTAATATAGATTTAACAGGCTATGCACTAAACCAAGTTGATGAGTAACCAACTTTATGTTCATGTAAACCAATGAGATAAAACAGTAGAAAGTATCCCATGTATATATTATTAAATGATGATGTCATCCTTTATAATTTTTAATGAGAAATTTAAGGTGTTTTTGCCAAGCTGATGTATAAACCAAATCTCATAATTCATAAATTTAATGAAATAAACAGATATATGAATAAGATTAGGTATATATCATATAATTAACAGATAAACACACACATATATATATATATATATAATTAGCAGATAAACAGATATATATCATATATAAAATTTAATATCATTATAATTTTTGTGAATAATTATTTAAGGTGTTTTTAATTTTTGTTTATTGAATTCTTATACCTTATTTTACAATTATAGTATATGTATCATTACGTAATATGAAAATTCAAATTTCATCTAAAGCATTTATAGAATTGTTTATCTTGGTTGGTTTATTTTTCTTAAGTGCTTCATTTTGAACTTTAATTTTTTTTTTCTTTTTTATCATTGATAATATAATTTTGTTAATTCTTTTTGACTATAAGGCGCTAAACTTTAATTTTGACTAGTAATTTGTAGCACTTTATCATATAAATAATTAGTTGTTTTTTCTTAAGTTTTTAAATATTACTGTTTCTTTTCGATGTATAGAATTCATCTCAGTTTGTTTAGGAAAATTGTAACACATTCGGGAGGCAAAAAATGACATGTTTTAAAATTTTCGCAAAATGAACCATAAATTCGTATTTCAACGAATACAGAGACAGTTTAAATGTAATACAGTTGTTCTGGCTTTTTAAGACAAGCAGTCAACTTTTAAACATACATTCTTATTTACTTGTCAATTTGTATATTAATATTTATATATTATTTTTATATTAATATGCTAATTTAAAATTAAAATTAAAATTTATATGTTAACTTTTATGCCTTATTAATGATATAACGTGTATACAGCATTTTATGCACCATATTTATTCAATTTTTCTGTTTTCGATTTAATTTTAATTAATCTGATTTCGATTTAATCTTTAATTTGATTATCTATTGATTACTATGTATACAAATTACAATATTTTTCTAATTATATGAACTTATAACTTCCTTTTTTTACTTTGATATTTTAATTCAATAATTGATATTGAATAAAATTTGCAAATTTAAAACTAATAAATAAAATATGCATTTGTTTAAATATTGCGTCTTTTGCCTTTCATATAATTGTACTTTTCAACTCAATTTCAAAGCATAAAATATTTAATTTCAAAAAGTAAATTCTTAAAAATCATCGAGTTAATATAGAATTGTATTGATATTACCAAAACACGAAAATGTTTTTGTAATAAAATCTATATAAAAAAGTACTTCCGACACCGAATTGAACCCGGCCTCCTGGGTGAGAGCCAGGTATCCTAGCCACTAGACCATGCCGGATTCGGTAATTGCTCTACAGCATTAAATTAAGTAAAATTCTTCTTCATATTTGAAATTTAATGTAATATAATCGTAAATAAATGTTATAATTTCTTCTGTATTGAAAAGTGTTAAATTTCCTGAGACAAATATGTTGTCGATATCATGGTTTAGAATCTCAAACTATTTAAATGATAATTATTATCATTCTCTTCTCTAACGCAGCTCATGCATTTTTTATTTATTTATTTATTTTTTTTTTCTCTTTGTAATTAGAAATTCAAATTTTATTATTTGCAAATTTTTGAGATAAAAGAATTTTGGTCATTTTCCAAATTTTATATTGAGCTGTGCTGCCATCTATTGATTTAAAAGAATTTACTTGACCCAGTAAAAAGAGATTAATTCAATTACAAGAAATTAAATAAAAAAAATTGTTTTTAATTTAAATTTAAATTAAACTTTTTAAAAACCTGAGGCTAATATATTCAACAAGAAAAATGGATACTTTATCCATGAATGTTTTTTAAATATTGTTAACTAATAAAAATTAGTAACAATTACATCTAATTTTATTTAATTATGGGTAAATATTTTTTTAATTAACAAATTATTGGGTCGTAAAAACAGTTTACTTATTTAATATTAATATTGTGTTTATTGCTTTTATATGAAGGTTAAAAAAGAAATTCTTTAAGATCTATCATAGCTAATTTTTTACAATTGAAAAAATGCTGAAGATCATGATTTCTGATAGAATTAAATTAGTTTCAAAATAAAGACTAGATGTCAGTACTAGCTAGGCTTTAAATTTGGGAAAAATTATTGTAACGGCAGAATACATTTTTCAACATAATGAGGGATTATGAATTTAAAAAGGATGGAGCAGTACAAAAATTAGATTGGAACACATGAAATTAATTAAATTAAAATGAAAAAATAATATCATTAATTTAATATAGTATTAAACTGTCAACATGATTATTTACTTATATTTGCTACATTAATTTTAACTACTAATGTAAATCGTACAAAAAGGATAAAAACAATAAAATTATTTTTCTATTCATCATGATAAATATAATTATTATTATTTTTATATATGTTAAAAAAAAATAATAATAAAAAATCCTAACTATTTTATATTGATTATAATTAACTATTAATTATTATATGATGAACTCTTTTTATTTCAATGATATTTAAGTATTCATGCAATTCTTTCAAAATAAACGTAAATATATATATATATATATATTATTATATGACAAAAATTACTGTAACAAAATAAGATTATTATTTTTATCTCTACAAAATAACTTTTTAAAACAGTGTTTATTTATTGAATTAATCATTAATGTTATTTTTTTAAAATAAATAAAATAAAATGTAGAGTATTACTTTAAAATGTATCATTTTTAAATAATATAATTGAATTTCAGAGGTTTTTCTGTGTTTATTTAGCTATTTTATTTTTCGAGGAGTAATTTCTCATAATGTTTTAAGATATGAAAGTTTATAGAGAATTATAATAAAATAATATTTTTATCTTTTGCTACAATTTTTAAAAAAATTGCATTTAAAAAGTTTATTGGGACCATGACATTTATATATTTTAAATGGAATGAAAAAAAATCATCTATGATGCATTTAACCTTTTATGATACATAAAAAGGTTAATCTAATTATATTCAATGTAATTTTACATGAACCAATTTTTGAATTTCCACTTCATATTTATTTAGTGCTGCCATCTTCTGTAATGCAACGGTACGTTTTTTAACTTCTCCACTATGTTGCTATTTGTTAGAAATAATTGTAATGTTAAAAATCAGAGGTTATTATTATTTATTTTTGCGAGTATAAATTATATAATATCAATAATTGTTCCATTAAAAAATAAATTTAAGTCATGGAAAATTACATGAAAAATTTATAAATTACTTAATAGAATTTATGAAATTGTAGAAATAAATTTAATTTTTAATGATAAAAATTCCAGTTCAATTTTCAATAACGCAATTTAACATATACCAAAAACAAAGCAAAAATAAATAAATAAATAAATAATTGAAAATGATATAATTATATTAAAAATTAAAACCAAATTAAAACATATCGAGTAAATAATTTACTCGAAATATGCATGCTGACAAAAATATATGAATTTCCTCATATGGACCAAAGAAAAAAAAAAAAAAGAAAAATATATATCTTTTTCCTTTCTTAATTGTAAATAAGCACAAAATTTAACAAATTTTCAATGTAAGAAAATTATACATATTCTGAAAATATTTAGCTATTATTTTCGAAACCAAGTTCTAAGATATATAATGTTCAGAACATTTATTTTAAAGTTTTCTATGAATTAAAAATCAACTCTGCATTTAAATTCAATGACAGCTGGATTAATAAACTATAAAATGGAATTTTTTTTTTACTTACATATTTTATATACTTTTTGGGACTAATCGCATTTTTAGTTCGGTGTATTCATTGCCATTGTGAATAAAAGTAATTCAGTATTGAAAATAAGAGTTTTTTTTTTTATTTCATGCCTTGCAAAAATTATTATTATTATTATTATTTTACAAAATAACCAAAGCATAAAACTTTATCATCTAAAAAAAAATTCAATAAACAAATATTCACTAGAACCAATTTCAAAAGAATCATGAATTATATTCACCGTGAAATAAATGCATTTTTTTTTTTTTTATTTCGTATTTAAAAATGACGAATATTTTTAAATTTTAGATATCATTTATTATTGTAGTTTTTTATGAAATCCTAACATTATTCGGGAAATAGATGGCTTAAGTATCTAGCATAAAAGAATAAATTTATAAATCTCAGTAAAAGAATAAAAGTATGTTATTAAAAAAAAAAAAAAAAATAAGTGGCAACCAATTAAAATTAAATTAAAATCAAGCCCAAGACCATATACATTAAGATCACATTGCTCATATTTATGGCGTTATACTCGTTCTTATCAGAATGGATAAAATGTAATAAATAACATCATTATATTAATTTGGGCACTTACGTATTAACGGTACCTTGGCGACAGTTGCCCCAATAAAGAGCACACGCGCCAACCGCAGCTACAGATTTGGCGCCAACCGCAGCCACAGATTTGGCGCCAAAACTTAAAATTTTTGTTCCAAATAATAAAATATATATGAAACACTTCATTTAAAATCAAAACGCTTTCAAAATATTTTTATTCCAAATAATAAAGATTGGCGACACTTAAAAACCGCCAAGACTGTCGCCAAGGTACCATTGATACGTAAGTACCTTAATTTGTTACAGCTTAATTAATTTAATGTAATCAATGATATATTATATATATATATATATATATACGATTCTAATTATCAGTATTATATATCGATGTTTCATGCTGCCATCTATTGACAAATAGAGAAACCAAAATTCAACTATCAGTGCTATTTGAGTGGCATAGCCATACATATAAAGACCAAGTACCACATAATTGTAACTTAACAGCTATGAATGCATCAATAAAATATAATATATATATATATATATGTCAAAAAAAACCAAATTATTATTATTTACTTGTTATAAACTACATATATTCATTTAAATTAAATTATAAATGTACATTTTTAGTTAGAATTTAATATCAGCATTGTAAATTGTATTTGTTAAATAATATCGTAAAAATCTTTGACCTCGACCTCGAATTTTATGACCTCTGTTTATTCAGTTCGAAAGTTTAGTTTTAACGCTAATTTATTTTTATACTTTGTTCCAATTGTTGTTATTACATAGAAAACGTTATTTCACACAGGTATGTAAAATCAGATGGTAAAATTGCGTTCATTGATGTGCTTACTAAATCTAGATATTTTTAAGTAGTTTGCTTGATAATTTCAAAATTTCTGCCACATTTTTTATACAAATTTTTGTATCGTTAATGTATATTTATTCCTCGTTGCATGATTGCTAATGATACCATTATCAGTATCAACATTATTACTTAATTGTAGTGAATCAAAAGTAGATGCACTATCAGAATAATCTTTAGCCGATGGTTTCTATGCTGGAATTTCTTTAACCATTTATCCATATTGTGGGTTTGAAATACGTAAAAATGCTGCAAAGTAAAATCATAAAAATTATTAATACGCTTTTATTAGCTTCACCTGTATGTATGTTTGTGACTGACGTTTTGGCTCGATTTTGGGACTGATGGCGCCATCTACTGGTGAGTCAGTCAACTGATCAAAATCTATCTATTTTGTAAATTATTTTGTTTAATCTTAATTTCTTTTGTTTTATTTTTACTTTTATCTTAAAATTCTCATTTTAACTTTAACCTTTTTTATTTTTGGGCATCGTCAACGGACTCTTAATTGTACCGATAGCTTTAGTTTTTATCTCCTGCTTTAATTGTTCTCACGCAGGAGAGGTTTTTCCTAAATTTTAAATTCATTTATTTATTTTTAATTATTCCTATTCATTAATTTAAGAAACTACAATTTATGCTAATGTTTCAATTAATTTAAGATGTGGAGGTTTTGTGATTCTTAAAAGAGTAAAGGCCGCAAACAGGCTAAGGAACTCCGTGAACATTGATAAATGTATTGTAATAAATGTATTTTGTAGCAAATGATAAATGTAGAAATGATAAATGTATTGCAATAAATGTATTTTGTAGCAAATGATAAATGTATTGTAATAAATGTATTTTGTAGCAAATGATAAATGTATTGTAATAAATGTATTGTAATAAATGTATTTTGTAGCAAATGATAAATGTGTTGTAATAAATGTATTTTGTAGCAAATGATAAATGTATTGTAATAAATGTATTTTGTAGCAAATGATAGATGTATTGTAATAAATGTATTTTGTAGCAAATGATAAATGATTTGTATTGAAACTAAAAAAAGAAAATAAATTATAGTTTAAAAAAACTAAAAAAAAACACGCTTTTAGAGTTAATCAGACTAAAAGTAAAAATAAATGTCTTGTTTAAAAACTAAAAACAGGCTTTAGAGTTAATTAAACTAAAAGTAAAAAATAATTGTTAACATAAGAATAAAATGACTGACGAGAAAATGAATGTCACTGTTCTGAATATATCAATCGTTATAATTTTTCCTAGTTTCATTCCGAAATGCAGAGTTAGTTTTAAAATGTCATACAAAGCACCCCACGCTTTTAGAACAGTGGCATTCATTTTCTCGTCAGTCATTTTATTCTTATGTTAACAATTATTTTTACTTTTTAGATAGATTAATTCTTAAAGCGTATTTTTAGTTTTTTTAGCTATTAATTTATTTTTTAATTGAACATCTCAATAATAAGGATAATAAAAAAGTAATTCCAATCACTCGATAATATAAAAAATCTAGTCAAATAAGGATAATACTTTTAAAAGGAATTCAAATCCTCTGAATAATAATCCAATTTAGTTAATACCAATGGTGTCAAAAACTCTGAATAAAATGGCTGTAACTAAAGTTAATTCTTCTAAAAATGATGCTAACTCCGATATTATTGATGGTGAATTAAATGAGGGTTTCAATACCCAAATAAGAAGCAAACCGCTGAAATTATTTTTATTGTCCATAATAAAAAACAAGTCTTAAATACTTTTAATAAATTTGATTGAGCATGCTCTTATTGATGATGTTAATTTAAATAACGCAGTTCCTGAACGGAAACTCCACCCATTATAGTAAAACTCTCTACTAATTTTACGGAGATGCTTAAAGAACTTGATGAAGCCTTTAATGGTAAACCAAACTTGCTGGTGAATTGCTAAAAATATTTCTCATAACTCAGACCAACACTGCGCCTTGTTAGTTATCTAAATAAAAATAATATAGAATATTATGTAATCACTCCAAAAGTTCTCTGAGATCCCATGAAGGACCCAATAAAAGTTCTTCTGAAAATATTTCTAACTCTGAGATATAAGCTGCTTTAAAAAATATTTGTATTACTCAGTTAACCAGAACCAGATATAAGCAGCCGCTGCCCATATGGCAACTAACTTTAGCGAGAAACGATAGAATAGATAATAGATATTGTTGGACCTCACTGTGATCGTTGAAAAAAAGATGGCATTTCTATGTTTTAGATGTAATTATTTCCACCACAGTTCGAATGACTGTAGTTTTAAAGCATGCTATTTTAACTAAGGAGTGTATACTATAAGGAATGTAGTATTAAATAAAAATTAGATCTGCCGAATTGCATAAATTATGGCGAAAAGGACACTTCACTACTTGGCGAGAACTCCGAAATACTTACCTACCAGACAGATTATTTCCAATTTTAGTTTCAGTGATGCTATTGGGTCTTCTTCTTCTCAACCCTCCCCTCAAGTCTCTCAAAATTTTTAATAATTCTACTGATTATTCCGATGATAATCAATTCTTACACAAATCTATGAATATTATAAGAGAATTCGTCTCTTTATTTACAAATATTAAGAAAAGGTAGGCTGAAAAGTTCGTAGGCTGA
Source organism: Caerostris extrusa (assembly GCA_021605095.1). Classification (NCBI taxonomy): domain Eukaryota; kingdom Metazoa; phylum Arthropoda; class Arachnida; order Araneae; family Araneidae; genus Caerostris; species Caerostris extrusa. The sequence continues at coordinate 34,777 of BPLR01005233.1, read as the reverse complement.
CACATAAATGGTGCTACTAGTATTAAATCCATAGGATTTTAGTTAGCCCTAGCCTTCACCTTGTTAATATTGATACCTTGTATATCAATTAAATGCCGTGAGTACTAATGCCTGATAAATTACAGTATACGTACAACATAATACATCGCATACAACATACAGTAACAACATAATTGCTCCGACTAGTAAATTGTTTGTTCCTCGCTTTCATGATGAAAAGGTAACGGGTTCGAACCTTGACTTTTTTTTTTTGTTTACTTTCGATTTGTTTACGTCCTGCAGTATGCCAGACTCATGGCTGACAACGTGCGCTTCTGGTGAGCATTACGCCCGAGGTTCCATCGATTGGCGGCTTTGTTGTGAGACACTGTTTCAAAAAACGAAGAGACCTCGATGGCCTTTGTGATGTTCAGTATCTTGCCTCGTCAGTCGGATTACCTGGCTGGAGTTTTTCGTAATTTCTCCCATATGATACACACATGCGGGTAGTCCTCCCGGAATGCACTGACCTCTTTCAGCGTCACAGAGCCAAGTCAGACTTTTTTGCATACGGGTGCTCCATTACAACAGAAGCTGCCCTTTTTACCTTCCATCCATTAATCATGGGATTCCGTCCTGCACTGCAGGACACTGAGGATTAGGCACAACAACAACGTCCTACGATGCTCAATTTTTCTTTTATGTGTTTCATATTTTTGTAATTTTTTTTTTTTAAATTTCTATTATTTCTTTTTTTTTTCTTAATTAAAAAAAATTCTTTTATTTTAAATTTATCTTAATTCCATGGACTTTGACCAACTCAACTGCTCAATATCTCGATGTAAGGGCGATGCTACGCGACCAAGCTTCTCCGTAAAACCATCCACAATCCAACAATTTTCCCACTTATGAAGCAACTGTTGTCTGTTTATCCCTTAGCAACTCTTGACTGAATTCATTATTCATTTATCTGGTGTGTTGCCCAAAATATTGAAAAAAATTCTGATTGTTTATTTTTAATTAAACAAAATTTTATTCTGGCGTACCTGGTGTATTTTCATCTGGCGGTGATGTAATCGCTTCGTCTATAATCTTTTTTTATCTGTCTTGAAATTTCTTGAAAATTGTAAAATTTTGAGGTTCTTGTGAAAAAGTCTTCCACATTTTTAATATTTTGTTTCAAATTGTCTTTTTATATAGGCTTATTTACATTTTGTTTACAAATTTTTTATAATAATAAATAATTATTCAGATTAATTTTTCTTTACAGATGTCCAAATGATAATTTTTTTGCTTTTTCGCCGATATTTTTTAAGTTTACTAAAATTGCAAAAAGTTTTATTTTATGAAGCCTGTAAGCAGTGAGTCACATTTGCTATTATGATATAAAACTAACTTTAATTTTTATTAATATAATTTATTGCCTACATTCATTTGGCAAGGATTAGATGATTATTAATGTTGAATTTAATTATAAGTAAATGAAAAACAAGGATTATCATTTTTTTCAATTCCTTCTATTAGCTCACATTCTTCTTATATATTTGTTCAAATTTTCAACCATTAATAAAATACTTTTATTCATCCACTCAAGTTCAAATACATTTTTGAGCTTGTAGTGGATGAAACTTGATGTTAATACAGTTTTTTCAAATATTAATTCAGTAATTAAATTTAATTCATTAATTTTAGTATTTTTAGATTTAAGTTGCATATATCTACAGATAAAATTTTAAAAAATGAATGAAAATTATTTATAAAGGACTTTCTGCAATAGAGTGAAAAAAAAAAAGTAAGAATTGACTTTAAAATTTTTTCTTTTTATATTAATTGTTTTTTGTCAGGACCATCTCTTAATTAGTATGTCGAAATAAACCATTACAATTTTTCCTACAGAAAAAGTATAAAAATTTGTTTAAGAATAGATATAAATGGCACTTCATCAATATTGGAAAATAAAGAAAGTGCAAAATACAATTGTCGACTCACTCTTTAAGTAAAATTACGATGCAGTTTTTCGGAAAACACAGTATTTAACTCCCTTATTATTAATGTGTTTTATTTTAGTATAAAACTATGTCATGCTGCTTATTCTTTTCATTCTTTACAGGACTTTATTCATTGAAAATAAATCCAAACAAATTCTATGTAAAAAAAATTTAATACCAAATTTAATATTAGAAATAATTTTAAAATATCAACTACTTGTGACTTAAAATCTATTTATTTTCAAATATTTATTTTACTCGACTTAATTATTATAACAATTCATAAAAATGTAAAAAAAAAAATTAAAATTTCCAAATTTTTGGAGAAAAATATAATGTGTTATCTCTATTGCTAGAGACTAATTGTGTCAGGATATAATACCAATATCTCTTCCTATTTATATTAGTTTATTTACAATATTAGTACATACATACACCCTGTGCCTCTTCTACAATAGCATTAATAGTTAAAAACCAAGAACCGGTCCCTGACCGTCTATTTCGTTCTGACGATTCGTTCTCCTCGTGGTCTCAAGATCTGACCGCATGGACTTACCACACTGGACCACACAGTTAAGGTCCCCCGACTTCTCGCGGCTATAATAATAATTAAACCTTACAAATGAAATAGACGTTTATTTTCAAAACATGAAATAATTCATTGGAAGAAATAATAATTAATACCGTTTTAATTTTTTCGTATATTCTCTATAACTTGAGTCCCTTTTATTAATATTTAGGATTTCGCAAATTCATAAAACAATGAATAAAATTTAAGATACATAGCAGTTAATAAAGATTTATATCAGAAAAATTTAGTAAAGAATAGTTAACAAAATTAGGATCTAAATGAAAATAATAATAATTTCTTAAGGAATAGACTAACAAAATTGGAATCTAAATAAAAATTTCTTAAGGAATAGACAAACAAAATTGGGATCTAAATTATAGGAAAATAAAATTCTTAAGTAAAAGACAAACAGAATTCGGATCTAAATAAAAAAAAAATAAAAAAATTTCTTAAGGAATAGACAAGCAAAATTAAGACATAAGTAATAAAATAAAATACAAATTTCTTAAGGAATAAACAAAAACAAAATTGGGATCTAAATTATAGGAAAATAAAATTCTTAAGTAAAAGACAAACAGAATTGGATCTAAATAAAAAAAATATATAAAAATTTCTTAAGAATAGACAAGCAAAATTAAGACATAAGTAATAAAATAAAATACAAATTTCTTAAGGAATAAACAAACAAAATTGGGATCTAAATTATAGGAAAATAAAATTCTTAAGTAAAAGACAAACAGAATTGGGATCTAAATAAAAAAATATATAAAATTTCTTAAGGAATAGACAAGCAAAATTAAGGCATAAGTAATAAAATAAAATAAAAATTTCTTAAGGAATAAACAAACAAAATTGGAATATAAATAATAAAAAAAAAAAGTAAAAATTTCTAAGGATTAAACAAACATAATTGGGATCTAAATAAAAATTTCTTAAGAAAATAATTAACAAACAAAATTGGGAACTAAATAAAAAAATAATAAATCTTGAAGGAATAGATATACAAAATTGGGATCTAAATAAAAAAAGTATTCTTTAGGAATAGACAAACAAAATTGAGAACTAAATAAAAAAAATAATAAATTTCTGAAGGAATAGATAAATAAAATTGGGATCTACATAAAAAAAGTATTCTTAAGGAATAGACAAACAAAATTGGGATCTAAATTAAAAAAATATTCTTAAGGAATAGACAAACAAAATTGGGATCTAAATTAAAAAAATTCTTAAGGAATAGACAAACAAAATTGGGATCTAAATTAAAAAAAGTATTTTTAAGGAATAGACAAACAAAATTGGGATCTAAATTAAAAAAAATTCTTAAGGAATAGACAAACAAAATTGGGATCTAAATTAAAAAAATATTCTTAAGGAATAGACAAACAAAATTGGGATCTAAATTAAAAAAAAGTATTCTTAAGGAATAGACAAACAAAATTGGGATCTAAATTAAAAAAAAATATTCTTAAGGAATAGACAAACAAAAATTGGGATCTAAATTAAAAAAAAAGTATTCTTAAGGAATAGACAAACAAAATTGGGATCTAAATTAAAAAATATTCTTAAGGAATAGACAAACAAAATTGGGATCTAAATTAAAAAAATATTCTTAAAAATAGACTAACAATATTGGGATCTAAATAAAAATAAAATAATTAAAATTTCTTAAGGAATAGACAAACAAAATTGGAATCTAAATAAAGAAAATTTTTTAAGGAATAGACAAACAAAATTGGGATCTATTAGAAACTTTATTTACAACTCGAATCATACAACATCATTGTGAGAGAGATAAATTCTCTGCACAACATATAAAATGCATCTTGTGACATTTCATTCATTCCTTTTATTTATAAACGCATAATTTTTATATAAAAATCATCAATGAAAGAGTCTATGCTTATTTAAAATAAACTTTACAATATGTTCCAGCCATATTCATGAACAATTTAAATTTATTTCTGTAATTATATACACAAGCAGTGTCTATGACATTTTAGCATGTAATGGAATTGGTACATCTTATGTACATATAGTCAATGTAATAAAAATTAATATATTTGATCACGTTTATAATGGTGATAACAATATTTAGATAATTTTATTAAGTATAAAAATATGCTAAGCTAAAATTTTATTTTTGTAATTTCAAGCTCAGTAATCAGCAGATATTGAGTGAAAAAAAAAATGCAATGCTCAGAAAAATAATAAATGACTAGGAACCTTAACTGTCACATAAATGATAAATGATCTAAAATGAATAATAAAATAAAAAAGAAACATACGGCACCACAATACAGAAGATAAATAAGTACAGTGACAATAATAAAGTACTGGAATTTCTCATCAACAAAATATCGTAACTCAGAAAAAATAGTCAAGAAAGCTATGTATGTTAGCAATTCTTACTTTTTTTTTATATTGCACATTCTTTGTCCTTTGTTATCTGGCTACCAGTTAACTATTAAAATAACAAACACTCTTTAATTATTATGGTGGTTAAAATATGTTATATCTTTCAGTTTTTGGATGGCTCTATAATAGGACTACTATAAGATAGGATGGTAACAACAGTAAATTATTAATTTAACACAGTTGCTTAAAATGTTTTTGCCATGAACGCTACAAAAATTAAAAAAAAAAAAAAGAATGCATAATACAGTTCAGTTCAGTTACAGTTACAAATTCCAGTCAATTGTCAATAAACCTCATGGCAGCCCCTTGAGGACAATGTCCTCTGCAATGCGTCCAGTCAAAAGCTGCGTCGTGCTTGCTCTTGATGAATCCGTTGACTTTCTCTTGATCCACACGCACCTTTTCTGGTTGCTCAGTGCACCAAGAAGCTGCATCACTCAGCTTGTGTTCAAGATCCAGATGGTTCACCGGTGGCAACCCAAGACAGCCCCTGAACAGGTTCTCGATGCATGCCCTCTGGCGTGCAAGGGCGTTGACCACTGGGGTGCCCTTAGGTACCAAGGGTGCCTTGCAGAGATAGCTCAGGACAGACAGGACCGAGTTGAAAGGCTGGAATGCGGTTTCTGAGCTGCTCAAGATCTTGAAGGATATTCTCTGGCACAATTCGGTGAGGACGATGAGGTCCAGGATGATCGGAGCTGCCAGAAGCGAGTCCTCGCAGGTGTTGTGGACCACGATGGTGCTCTTGCCATTCATCATGATCTCGGAAGTGTACTCGTCCAAAGCCCTCTTGCTGTCCTTCACATATGGAACGTATTTGATTACAACCTGAAGAAGGAAAATGAGGGTTAGTTTCAAACCACATAAAAGAATTTAGTCATTGATGACTTCAATTAATGCAGAACTTAACAAGTTTTAAAAAAACAACGCATCTCAAAACTGCTACCTCATTGATGTACGTGTATTATATTTTATACATCAAAGAAATTTATTGCAAGACCAAAAATATTTTTTTTCTAATGCAGCTGGCAAACTCAGACATGGACGTCTTTGGATGCCATAAGGCAAGTGCTGCACAGACGTACTCACTTTGCATTACCCAGGGGGCGCGTGTAACTTGAAGATATGCTACGGACGCGGAGTAACAATGCCCCGTAATGCTATACGATCCTATTAGACCGGGACCTACTTTTTTAAAGTGGATTCCGAACCACTACAAACAACCATGGCACCGCCAGACTCGAACCCGAAACCTGTGGTACCGAGAGCCAGAGCGGTAGCCACTGGCCATTCAGGCCCAAGACCAAAATATAAGATCATTATATTTTATACATCGAAGAAATGTATTGCAAGATCAAAAATATAAAAAGGTAATTCTGTTTTATACATCAAAGAAATGTATTGCAACACCAAAACACGGGGTCGTTTTGTTTTATACATCGAAGAAATATAGTGCAAGACCAAAACATGAGGTCATTCTGTTTTGAATAATTGATTGTAAATTTTTAGAAGAAACTAACAAGAACTTTGTTTTTAACAAAAAGTTACTGTGACCTTCAACAAGTAAAAAGTTTACAGGACAAACAATTACTATTTGCAGGATTTGCATGTATAAAAAATACAAATATGGTTATTTTATAATAACCATTCTTCAATGATGCAATAAAATTGTCTTTAAAAATGCTTCTTAATTGGCGCAACAGTCCCGTGGTGGACCAAGGCCGTCTGCCAACTGGGAGATTTCGAGACAGGAGATGTTTTCTTTTACGGGGTAGCTCTGTCAACTCAAAGCTCTATAGTGATATTATATTGGGACCTACGGCTTAAAGTGGATTCCGAACCACTACAAACATCCATGGCACCGCCGGGACTAAATCCGAACTTGTTGCACGGAGCACCAGAGTGATAGTTATATAGCATAAATATAGGCATAGATAAGGTTGTTCTGATGACTTCTGTTCTATTATTCTATGAACGAAAATATAAGGTCCTTCTGATGACTTTGAAAATATATGATCCTTCTCATTATTTCTTATTGTATCATTCTATGACCCTAAATATAAGGTCATTTTGATTATTACTATTCTATCATTTTAGACTCAAAATATAATGTTATTCTGTTTTGAATACTTGATTGAATTCAAACTAGAGAGTTTACTTCATCACAATCAAATGCTATTTGAGGATTTGCAAGGATAAAAATCATAAATATGACTATTTATTAATAAGTTGTGTTAAATTATGTAGTAAAATTCATTATAATAATTACGTAGTAAGATTTACTTTTAAAAATGCTACCACTTTATAATTAGAAAAGACAAATCAGCATTGGGTGCTATAATATTTCAAATCTTAAGATAGTGTTACATATAAGATAGTTTATTAAAGGAGATAATAATATAGAGTCTTAAGATAGTGTTATTTTGCAAGAGATAAAATTAAGAATTAAAATCTCAAAACCAAAAGGATATATGAATAAAAATAAAAAATTAAAAGAATACTTACACAATGATCTGGCTTTCTCTCCTGTAGCATACAAGACTGAGTTAGAAGCCACCATGTCATCCACCACGTTGCTCTTGGAGATCTCTTTGGATCGGAACTGTTTGGGCGCCGACAAGTTTTTGCCGTCATTGTTGCCAAGGTGATTGTAGCTCACCACCGAAACTGGTTTGATACCGGCTCCAATCAGGAAGTCGACCAGTACAGATTTAAACTTGGTTTGACCAGATTTGAAATCATCTCCTCCAATCAGGACGTTGTTCTTCTCCGCCAATTCGATCACCCCTGGTACAAAAGTATTTTGTGGAGATCCGTTGATGTAGGCACACTGGAAAAATGAAGCAAACATCGTTTTGAGAACGATTTACACCATTTAATCTTTCGCTACATTAATACTTTTTCAATAATTATTCAGTAACATGATGTTGGAAACGTTACTTAATTCAATAAATGCTATTTCAATAAATACGCTAATTAAATGCTTTTTGCAAATAAATGAAAGTATATATATATCATAAAATACCTCTATTATAGCATGCATTACATAATTTATACATGGAACTCATACTGATTATTACATCCCTACTCATGTGGATTTGGAATTTAATGAAATTGCAGATTCTTTGGCGATTTGGTTTGGTTTGTCGCTCTACGGTCATTTTGTGCACAGTTTGGTCTAATTAGTCCGGGACCTACTGCATAATGTGGATTGTGAATCAATAACAAACATCCATACCACCACATTTCGAATCTGAAGCCGGTGGGAAAGGCTCCAGGTTCAAATGCGGTGGCATGGATGGTGATGCGGTGGCGTGGATGTTTGGCAGCCACTGTAACATCTATGCCAGGATTCAAATCTAAAGCCTGTGGTACCAAAGGCCAGAGCGATAGGCAATTGGCATCAGGCCGCCTATTCTTTGGCGAAGAATACGAGAAATCTGAATTAGACTGTCATTTCCCTTGCAGATACAAATGCCTTGGCAAAATCTAAACTTATGATTCTTTCTAAGATTAAAACTAAATACCAAATTACAGAACTAAATGTCGACAGAAAAACGGCTACTATTTTCACAAGATGAAGGATGAAGCACCACAAAAATATGAAATTTTTTGCTGATGGCATTAAAAATACCAAAAATGTGGCAACTGCCCTGATGTCGAACTTACTCCTCATTCTGTCTTTGATTACCCAGCTGTTGCAGCCGCCATGCTTTATCTGGACCAACCCTCGGAAGAGATTTATACTCCCAGCTGGCAATCAGCATAGCTAATATTATTCGGGAGCACCACTATATTTGATTCCTTTTATTCTTCAGGGGATACAACTACATACTTTGTTTAAAAGCTATTGCAGATTTGTTAACTATACAGATGTGATATTTGATTGACATATTTTACAAACTATATGAATAGTTTTTGTGCACATAAGTGAAAATTTAAATATAAAATCTTTATAATTAAAAATGTTTAAACATTTTTCAGTAAAACATATTATATAAAAAATTACAGACAATCAGGACATGATCCCAACACATTTTAATTCATTTGAATAGATAATAGAATTTTAAAAATTGCAGTGCTAATTTTAGTAAATCAATTTCCTGTTTATTAATTCTACCGAACCTCTGAGGATATAGGTTTTGGTTTTGTTTGTCGCTGTACAATCATTTTGTGCATTTTGTGCTACAGTTTAACTGGATTCCGAACCACTCAAAAACATCCATGCCACCGCCAGGATTCAAACCTGATAGTCTGTGGTACAAGACCAAATTCGCGAGCTTTCAAATTTTATCAATCCGCTGTAAATGCTGGTGCAATTAATATCTCAACTGAATAAACTTTTTGTACTTGTATGGATGTAAAGGGCATTAATATTTCAATCAAGACAGAAATCGTTATACTTCTATCAATATAGAGCCAATACTTTTCAACAATGCTAACAAAAAATTAGAAATAAAATTCAATGTTTTTTAATTATTACATATTAGTGTTTTTTTTACGAAGGCACTTGCAAAAACCTGTGGTATCAAAGGCCAGAGCGCTACAAACGGTGGCCATCAGGCTGCTGTGAATGTAGATGCCATTAATATCTAAATTAAATTAGAAGCTTTTAGCACTTGTATAAATGCAGAGGGCGTTAATATTTCTATCAAGACAGAAGTCGTAAATACTTCTATCAATATCCAGGCCATTAGTACAATGAATATATAGACCAATACTTTTCTACAATTATAAATACCAAATAAAATCAGAATTTTTTTATAATTATAGACTAGTGCTTTTCCATGAAGGCATTTGGCAAAAAAAAGAGTATTTATGTATAAAAATGACCAACCTCTTCCATGATGCTAGCCACAGCATAGAGAGTGGAGGGCGAAATTTCGGAAGCATTTTCTTTGATGGACTTGAGCAGGTTGCTGCTGGTGTCGTTCAGTCCCACTCTGATATCACTGAATCTCTCGGTGTTGGCTGTCCACAAAATGATCACTTTGCCTACTTGGTTCTTTTCTTTGAATTCTCGAATGTTCTTTAAAATCTGTAGGGGTGGGAAGAAAGCGGTTTTGAAGAACAATTGTGGTGTACAAGACTAATGTTCATTATTAAAAATAGTAAATTAAGTAAATCTTAATAAGTGTGCATAAAGTAATTAGCAAATGTTTAATAAGATAATAACTTCTATTAATTATAAAAATGTGACGATCTAACGCGAAACATTATTTCTAGTTTGAAAATAAATAATTTGGGATGGTAACTTATTAAGCAGCAAAAAAACATTTATTTTATTTCATTTTGCAAAATAGTAAATTAAATAAAATTTGTACAATATTTGTTTACATTTTTAATAACCTAGCTGGATTAAATAATAGCCTATATTTTTTTATACACAGTTCGTAATTTCTTTACTACATAATCTAGATTAAAATAATTAGCGTAAAATTTTGTGTCCTAAAAACTAAAGTTTAAAGCACAGACAAATTTTGTGTCTTAACAGTTAAAGCTTAAAAACAGACAAATTTTGTGTTTTAAAAGTTAAAGCTTTGGTATAGCACAAATTTTGGAAAAAAATTAATCAAAAAATTCTCGATGAAAGTGTTTATTCAAAAACAATAAATAATTTCTAACATTAATTTTATTTGGCTCATTAAATCAATAGGAAATTTCAAGTTGCATTTGTGTAAAAATTTAATTTATTTATTATTATTATTCCGTTATTACATCTATATGATTTGAAAACACTATTTACAATTTGCTATTATTAAAATCAATATTGATTGTGTTATATTCTAACACTTATCTGTTTATTAACACTTTATCAGTTTTTAAACTCCCACACTTCTGCTTATATTGATAAGCAAACAAAAACCGAAAGCAAAACTGCTGAATGAAGATAATAAAAATACGAACTATTTTCACTGCTAACTCTTCAATTGAAGGTCAGTAGTCAGAATTGCTTTCTATTTTTACATCGCCAAAATACAATCGCCAACTCCTCGGTCGATGACTCAAGCAGACGTTGGCTCGCTTCCAAAGAAGCCAAAAGTTGTGAGTTCGAACTATAATGTACCTGTTCCACTTGCTCCCATTTGGTGCCTGTGATGACATTGTCAGCTCTGGCTTCTTGGTTGGCGGCAATGAAATCTTTGTCGTAGATGGCAGGAAGAGGTTTCATTTTTTCCATTATGGGCTTCAGTTGTCTTTGCAAGTCGTAGTCGAGCACTTGCGCTCTCTCCATGCTTTCCGCCAAATTCTTGGCGCTGATGTCCCAGCCGCCAAACACGATGTCGTTGGGGTTGACCAGGAAGCATGTCTTTGAAGGGGATGTGCAGATCACCAGCTGTTTCTGAAGTGCCCAGGCGTGTAGTGCCGGCTTGGATCAAAGAACCGAAGTAGTTGGGTTTCTATTAAAAAAAATATTATTTTGATGAATATTTGTTATAAAATTAATAAAAATAATTTTTTTTTCGCTTAAAACAGCTAGTTGATTAGCATATTCGATTTTTGATCTGTTGAATATCTCCGTTTGAATACAAGTAACCTAATCAGTTCATATGCTTGTACTGGAGATTGTGTTTAGTATATTATAAATACTGTAAACCATTAGGTCGAAAAATTTCTCTAAAGAATGGAGAGAAAAAAATAATAAAAATTGGCCGACGTCAAACAATTGAAATGGTGGCGTAATGAAAGAAAGTTTGCTCAGTAACGGTGATTTAGTTTGGTCAGTAAGTTTGGTAGATTGATAGCTAACGTTTAAAAGCATTAATGCTCCCGCATTGCGAGAAAAAAAACCTTTCCTCAAATTTTGGGAGAATCAAAGTAATTGCATCTCTTTAAAATAAATGGAAAAACGCTATGTTATGAAAAAGTTTGTGATAACATTTAAATAATAACTTGTTGACACATAATGTCTCAATTTTATAAGCACAGAAATATTTAATGTGAGAGCATCTAATTAATAATTTCACATATAATAACACAAGTTTAAAACCCTAAATGCTATGTTGTGAAAATACTACGTGAGAACATTTAATTAATAACTTGTTGAGACATAATGTCTCAATTTGGTAAGCTCAGAAATATAAAAAAATTATCCTTACAAAAACAATAGGTAACTCAGAGGTTTACTTTTGCTATTATTTTTTGCAGATGGAAAATAAATAATTGATACCGTTTTATTAATATCAAAATAAAAAAAAAAATCTCTAAATTCTATGTTATAAAAACATATTATGTAAGAACATTTATTTAAAAACTTGTTGGCGCATAAATTACTCTGAAATTGTCTAAATTTTGTAAGTAATATTCAGTAATATTTATATCAGTAATAGTAATAATATTTCAGTAATATTTATATCAACTCAGTATATATGAGTCAGTGTCTCATACATATTGTTGTATAATAAGTATCAGTATAATATTTGTAAGCTCAGTAAGTTTTGATTTGTAAGCTCAGTGTTTTTGATATATATAATATAAAAAAAACTTATTATCACAAAAATAATAATCCGTAACACAGTAACTATTATGTATTATTATTTCCTTTTACTATTATTTTGCTGACAGTAAATAAATAACTAATACAGTTATATTGATATCAAAATAAAAAGAACTCTAAATGCTATGTTATGAAAACATTATGTAAGAACATTTAATTAATAACTTATTGACAGACACATAATAACATAAGTAAGTTGAAATTGTCATATATATATATATAGATATATATATATATATATATATAGAGAAAATTTAATTTTTTACAATTGTTAATCAAATTAACTGAAATAATTTTTTGTATATGTCTGAAATATTATCTGCATTTAATCAACATAGTAACTAATGTCTACTTTTAAATCATAATTTTTTTTTTAAATTTTTCTGATTTAAAATTTCATTACAATTATGTTCATATAAAATGTATTCAAAGAGTTTAGGATTTCAAACAATTGCTCTGACTTACCTGTAGTCCATCCTTCGTATGCCACGTGATGTTGTTCTTATTGGCCAAAACAGCCGCGGTTACAGTGGAGCCATTGTTTCCTCCCCCATCCTACCAACATCACCCCCAATTTCGGAACATGCTTCGATGTCCGAAACTGGACACGAGTGGTCCTGGGAATCACCTGAAAGAACGAAACAGAAGCTACATTTAAAAAAAAAAAATTACATATGCATCAAAAACTGATTAATTGATTCATTAAAAATATTTCATACAATTTTTTGAAAATAAAATAAAATAAATATTTTTTGGTTATAGTTAATTTTATTCATAAAAAATTAATTTCTTATAGATTTTAGTAAAACATAAATAAATAAAATAAAAAAAAAAAAAAAAATTATGAAAAAAAAAAAATAATAATTTGATTAAAAAGTACAAATTGTTATTTACTGTTCATTAAATTTTATTAGGAAATGTGAATTATTAATAAAAAATTATTTTCTCAAATCAGTAATATTATGTAAAAAATATTTAATTTAAAATAATATTAATAAATAACCATTCATAAAATAAAATTTGTATGAATATTTGTATTTTAGTTATAATTTAACAGTAAATAGAAATAGCGTCAAAATACTGAAAAGTTGAAAACAAATATATTGATTCAAAACTTTAGTTTAATTTAAAATTAATAAATTATAATATTATAATGTTATAATTTTTTTACATAAAACGAAAATAATAAATAAGTATTTTCAGATATTTATTCAGGTAACAAATAAATATTACATTATTTTATGTATTTTTCTTAAATCGCCAAAAAGTTGAAGGAAAATTAATAAAATTATTTTCTCACCATTTTAATATTTGAGTTATAATTTAACAGTAAATAGAAATTGGGTTAGAATACCGAAAATTAAAATCACTTGTACTGATTAAAAACTTTGGTTTAATTTTAAAATAATAAATTTTAACGCTATAATATGCTGTAAATTTTTAAACCAAAAACGAAATAATAATAATATTCAGACAACATAAAAATATTACCTTATTTTATATATTTTTCTTAAATTGACAAAAGTTAAAGGAAAAAGTTTTTGTTCGTATATAATTTCTAAGACATTGTTTTGAAAGCAAGCAATTGCATATATACATATATGTGTACCTTAATTTATGTATTTTTCTTAAACTGACAAATGTTGAAGGAAAATTTTTTGTTCATATAATGTCCAAGACAACGTTTTAAAAGCAATCAATGCTGTATATATATATATATTTGTACCTTATCTTATGTATTATTCTCAAACTGACGTTGAAGGAAATATATATACACAAAATTGCTTTTAAACCACTGTCTTGGAAATTATATGAACAAACGTTTGTTTTTTTTTTCTTCTAATGCAGCTGGCAAATAGGCCGTGATCTTTCGCCATAAGGGTTGCACCGATGTTACTCACTTTGCATTACCCAGGGGGCGCGTGTAACTGGATTGTAAGCCACGGACGTAACAATGCCCCGCAGCGCTCCTACGATCCTGTTAGGACCGGGAACTACGGCTTAAAGTGGATTCCGAACCCACTACAAACATCCATGACAAAGCCGGGATCTGAACCCGAACCTGTGGTACCGAACGCCAGAGCGCTAGCCATTCGGCCATCAGGCTATTGTTGACAAAAGTTGTAGGATACTTTTTGTTCATATATTTTCCAAGACAATGTTTTGATGGAATCAATGTTGTATATACTTTATTTATGTATTCTTCTGGAAATTGAAGTTGAAGGAAATATATATATAAAATTACTTGCTTTTCAAACAATGTCTTGAAAATTATATGAACAAAACTTTTTTTGTTGACAAAAGTTGAAGAAAAACTTTAGTTAATATATTTTCCAAGACGTAACAATGTCTTAAAAGCAAGAAATTTATATATATATAATCTCATGATTCAACAAAAAAGAAAATCTACAATTAACGGAAGGAAATGACAAACATTTTTGAGCTACGTACTTTTAAGATTCCCTTTTCCTTTTTACGATGGTTTGTGTCATATTTGTAGTCGGCTTCAATATATTTGTCCGTGTATCTGGTGTTCGGGCTTTGGACTTCAATGGTATCACTCATTTTTTCTCAAAATAAGTAGAAAAGCCGGGAAATTAAAGAATCACACTTCAAGATTTTCACAAATCAATCTCTTTTGCAAAGCAGCTGTTAAAAGATACAGCAATATTATCTGTAAAGAAAAATGAAATCTAAATTAATAAAAAAATTGTTAATAAATGCTGTTAAATGTTGACAAATTATGTTGATTACATTTTGATACATGAAATTTAATTAATACAGTAGAAGATTAGTGATTTGAAAAGTTAATCAAAGATAACGACAAGATTTTGATGAGTTAATTTTATTTATGGCAAATTGATTACATTTTGATACACATGCAATTTAATTAATACAGTAGAAGATTAGTGATTTGAAAAGTTAATCAAAGATAACGACAAGATTTTGATGAGTTAATTTTATTTATGGCAAATTATATTGAATACATTTTGATGAGTTAATTTTGATGAGTTAATCAAAGAAAACTAAACAAATGTTGACAAATTATGTTGATTACATTTTGATATATGAAATATCTTAAAATGTATTAATTAATGAGTTAATTATTTTTAAATTATTTCTATTTAAAAAATCAAATAGCCTTTTAAAAATTAATATAATAATAATAATAATAATACTTAAAAAATGTGAAATTTTAAAATATCATAAAAGTTTCTTTCTTACTATAAACTAATTCATACAAATAGAAAAATTTTGATCTTTTAAAATAAATAAAAACAAATCGATAGCTTTCAAGGTATATTCCAAATATAAAATTATATGTTAGAATTCCGCTTAATTTTTATAAATATAGATTTTCGTAATAAATGTTAAATCCAATAAATGTAACTTGTATAATAAAGATAAATTAAGAATAAAAATAGTTAAATTTGGTTAAAAGAGTGATGAAAATATTACGTTAAAAGTCGTTACTCAGCACACAGTCTATCATTGCAGACAAGATGAATTTACATCTACTAAAAATGATTATTAGCAAATAAGATTTGTTCTTAAAACGATATCGATTAATTAATTATTATCGATAAATATATTTCAAATAATTAACAATTTTCCACTGTTTTTTCAATATTTTTTAAACAATTATCTAAATTAATTAAAAATATTTTGAAAAGTTAATAAATACATCTTACATCATATGGATTAACTAATTTTTTTAAAAATTAAATTAATTAAAAATTTTTGAAAAGAATAAATACATCTTACGTCATAATTATTAAAATTATTTAAAATTTTGATAATAATTATTGTTTTAAATTAATAAGTTACCATATGATTATTTAATGTTATTTTATTTTTTGATATGGGATGTCTAAATTCAATAGATAAACCTAAGGCAAAATATTTTTAACAATAATGATCTATAATGAAATTGCATATTTTTTTTTTTTCACTCATAAATTTCAATAATTTTGAAAGTATATTAAATGATAATTTATTTAAAAGACTTGTATTTTTTAAAAAAATATTCACTTCAGTTGTCATGGTGACAGCATAAACATCAATATCAAAAATTAATTTCCTTTTTTTTTTTTTCATTTTTTCCGAATTTTCAATCAATTATAAAAATTACATTTAGTACCTATAGAGTTAATTATAAAAATGAATGCTCAATTTTATAATTCTTAAATATCATCAAATACATAAAAATTATAAGAATTATTAATTAAATTTATAAATTGTCATTTTAAAATTATAAGATCATTTATTTAAAAACTCAATAAAATATCTACTTCAGAATCATGGTGATTAATAGTTATTAAATTTTTTGACTTTTTTCTCCAATAATTATTTAATTAATTAATTATAAAAATGAATTAATTTTATAATCCTAATTAATTTTTATTTCATTATTTGAAATTAATTAATTTAATTAATAATTTATATTAATCTATTAAAATCTATTTAAGTGAATAATTCTATTTAAATTTTAATAGATTAAAATGAATTTATTAAAATGTACATGACTATTATTCTAGTGACCAAAATTCTCATAATTTTATACATAGTATACAGTCTTTAATAGTATACATTGTTATAAATTAGTCCATTTTCTCGAAAATAAATTTAGAGAAATATTAATATTAAAAGCAATAACTTTAAAAAATTAATTAATATTAATATTAAAATTAAATATTAGTGTTAAAGCAATAACGTTAAAAATTTAATTAATATTAATATTAAATTAATAAAATATTAATGCTAAAGCAATAACGTTAAAAATTTAATTAATATTAATATTAAATTAATAAAATATTAAAGAAAGCAATAACGTTAGAAATTTAATTAATATTAAATTAATTAAGGGTTAAAAGCAATAAAGTAAGAAAATAATTAATATTAATATTAAATTAATAAAATTTAATGTTAAAGCAATAACGTTAAAAAATGAATTACTATTAATATTAAATTACTTAAATATTAATGTTAAAGCAACTTTAAAAACGTTAACGTTAAAAAATGAGTATATCACGTGTACATACTAAATAAAATATCAACGAGTTATTAAAAACGAAAGAAGTTTAACAAATATGATTAATAAATATATAACTCGATTAAACATTCATATACAATAAAAAATCATAAATATAACAATAAAAACCAAAATCAAATATCAATATCAGCAACAGCATTAACAAATCGTTAGGACTAACTCTTACCGGCTAATCACTAGCAGAGAGTGTTCAAAACTCGAATGATGCTCAAATGTACGAGAAATAGTTTAAGAAAGCACTGAGCTTGAAGATGCTCAAGATCGTTCTGTTCGAATCATACCCTCACCAACTGAGCATGATTCTTTTTATACACCTCTGAGGAATGTTCTGGAACGAAAGGGATTTTTGCTCCGGATCGTCCCTATTCAAATGGGCGATGCCGCTGAGTGACGTACACGATTCTGCGCGCGATTATCACGTGTTGTTCGAGCAGGGTTGCCATAGAGGAAGGAAGGCTTCCAGTAATGTGAAAAAATCGCGGCATTTCTGGAAAATGCCTTCTCTGATTTGACCTGTATAGTTAATTTATTTATTTATTTAATATGATATTATTGAGGTTATGAATGCATAAAATGTTGTTGCTCAAATTAATAAATAAAAATAAAATTTTTCTTTTAATTTTTTTAATTGAATTGTCAATAAGAGTTTTATAAGACATACCAAAAGGATGGAACATGATATATAATAAACATTAAATTTTAATTACCTTAAAAAATATATAATAAATCTCGAAATGAAAACAAATTTGCTTTTGATAAATTGAATTTGAATATTTAAAGAACTAATATATTTAATTATATTTTAATAAAATTCCAATTCTAATTATAACTTAATTTTTTTTTATGTTAAAATGTAATTATTGTTTAAATTCGCCATAAATAATTTTAATTTTATTGTGTTTCACCTTTTAAGTTAGAATTAATAAGAATAAGCACTTACAAAATTTTTTAAATATTCTTTAATTAAAAAAAATTAAATAAAACAACGATCTAAAAATATTTTTAAATAAATTCTAAATTTCCGCTTTTGAAAATTATATAAAAATTTTTTTTTTTTTTTTTTTTTTTTTTTTTTTTTTACACTTTTTTTTTTTTTTATGTTTTAAAAAAAGAATTTCAGTAGCGCCATCTGTTGGAATGCGAGTTAACAATTGTTTTTAATGTAAGTTAAGACTATTACTTCTTTTAGACCAGAAAAAAAAACAAAAATTAAGAAGAAAATCAGAAAATTTGTGTTTTTTGAAATATCTATTCATTGGAATTTAATTGAATTCTGTAAAAACATTAATCACAAATTAGGCATAAAAAGAATCAGCCCGTTTTCTGTCTTAAAAATATACATACCAAAAATATCCAAACTGAAACACACACACAAAAAAGTATCTAAGTTCAATGTGCGATCAACTTCAATAAAGAGTACAATCACTTCTAACAATTACATGGATGACAGCAAAGTTTAATGCACAAAATGCTGGTATTTAATAATTCAGTTAGCAACAAATCCTTTTGATGTGTCGAAGTAATTCGAAATTCTTTGAAAGGGTGAAGGGGGCACATTAAATAAAAAAGTACATCTCCCTAGAACATCCCAAACATATTCAATCCAAAGACTTCATCAAGTCTGGAGAAGCTGCACAACTAATAAGCATACTAGTTTTCACAACTAAGGTAATTCTCCACCATCTGAGCTCTGTGTGATCTAAGATTTAGGTCTCTAGGATCTAGGTCTTTAATACTGAGAAGTAAATTATTTCTTTGTACTATATACAAGCCATTGGAGCCCTCCAATTATATACATGTCAACACAATACTGGATCCATCAAATTCTTTTTCAAGGATATAACTAACGATAATATGGACTCATTAATTGCCTGCAGACATCTTGTACTTCAATTGACTGTGTGGTCTTTCATTTCGACTATCTGGTTTGAGAGGCACGCACAAATGTTCAATGGATTTATAAAGTAATTGTGGTGTCAATACAGACATTTGGATTCTAAGCGATAGCCGAAGCTCTATTCAGCACCTGGCTGAATGGTGGAAACATGGTGATGGAGTGACGGTGAATAGCGTTCAGTTTTTGGAATGCTTGAGGCCCATCATAATAATATATTTTTTTAGTGAGTTCCGTCACATGTGGATGTTTACCTAACGAGATTGTAGATGAGCTGGCCAAGGAGAGCAGTCTTAAGAGTTCTACTGATGGTGACTGTCTCTCTAGCTTGCCTCTAGGGTCAAATTAGTTATCAACTCCTCTTGGAGAAAGGACCCCGTACATGAGTAATAGGATTGCAACCGTCCTGGTGCTGTTTTAATTGGGGCTGATAGTAGATCAGAACAGACGGCTCTTTCTAGGATCCGCAGTGGTCATCTTCGTGTTCAACGTCATGTGTCAGGACTTGAGGTTTATCCCCTTTTCCCGAAATGAGCCTCAAGCCACTCCTGCCCATATCTTGACCTGCATTGGTTGCCAGAAGAGCCAGTTGTGCTCAAATCCTGGAGCTGTTTTTCATAATTTGAGAACACACGGGTTCATGCACTTGGTCTAGTTGTTGCTTCGACCAAGTCGGATAAGAAACATAAAGTAATTGTTCAGAATACTGCAAGAACTATCTAATTCAATAGCCACAGGAATATGCCAACTCTGAAACTACACGAAGAAGTAATTGTTCCAATACTACAAGAAGCACTACCAAATTCTGAAGTGAAAGTCGGTGGTAACGGTTATATTAACTTTTATAAGCATAAACTGATCCCTAGACACAGTTTTGAGAAAATTGAAGCAGTAATCTGCTTATATTTTGAAAGTAAGACAATTCAAAATGAACTACAGAGCATGTGTTTTGATATCGGTCAATTAAAAACACATATTTCATGTCAGTATCAATATACACATGAATAAAATCCAGCAAAAATCAGCATTTTCTTAAATGAAAGTTTTTGAAATGAAAGTTTCTTGTGTTACGTTCGGAGATTATTCTGTTTTAACTAATAACTTATACCCTTATTTATTTTTTATTTTCTAGCTTCACTTTTTGGAGACATCGTGAACTTCTTCCCAGGACAATACAGGATAAAAATGATATTTTTTGAAGAAATTAAAATATTAGCAAACATTAGTACTTGAACAGTTTTAATAGTCTCATTAAAATATAAAGAATGTTATTTATTAATGTATTTGAAGAGTAGTTCATTTAGTTAGGCCTTTATTGTTTTCATTATTAACTCCTAAAATATGTCAAAAAATAATAATTACTTGAAAAATGTCTCTTAGAAATTTATTTATTCTGTAGTTATTAACATAATATTAGCTGCGTTTATTTAATTTTTCTTTTGTTTATTTAATTTTTTGTGACATACTTAATCAAGACACAAGATCCACCGTTATATAAAACAAGTAATATAAAAAAAAAAAAAAATTAAAGTCAATTCCTACTTTTTTTCAATCTATTGCAGAAAGTTCTTTATAAATAATTTTCACTCATTTTTTGAAGTTTATCCGGCACCATCTATTGGTAGATAGCAACTTAAATAAAAAAAACTAAAATTAATTAATTAAATTTAATGACTGAATTAATATTTGAAAAACCTGTATCAACATCAAGTGTCATCCACTACAAGTTCAAAAAAATGCATATGAACTTGAGAAGATGAATGAAAAGTATTTTATGAACGATTGAAAATTTGAACAAGATATATATAGGGAGAGTGTGAGCTAATAGAAGGAATTGAAGAAAAATACCGCAATTTGTTTTAGACTTTGGCGATAAAATGGATAAGGCGACAAAATTTGGTCGCCAAAATCGGTTTTCTTTACATTGCATCTGTTCCATCTTTTTAATTAAATGTTGTAATGTAATAATTTTAATAATGTAGTAATTTTAATGTTGTCACAATATACAATTAGAATTTCTGAATATACAATTTACAAGTAGATGTCTGAGTTTACGATTAAGTAAAAAGAATAATATGGGATTATATGTTTGAATATCGCAATAGAACAAATGCACGTAATTAAGATCAAATGAGCATACATGAAAAAATAATGAGAAAGTATAGTACATTTAATTTTATATAAAGTATTGTACATATCCATTTTTATTAAAATATTGACATCAATTTATAATGTTCAAGCTTCTGTTGTGATGGAGCACCTGTAGGTAGTGATCTGACTTGGCTGTGTGGTGCTCTACACTTATATGTGACTGGGATCTATGGCTAAAAGTGGATTCCGAACCACTACAAACATCCATGGCACTGCCGGGACTCGAACCCGAAACCTGTGGCACCGAGCTCCAGAGCGCTAGACACTCGGCCATTCAAGTCCAATAACATTTATAACTTAAAATATTGGTCTATGATTACTAACAACGTCAATGATTACATGCAATCTTCTATTAATACAAATAATGTCCAAAATAACCAATAGTCATCTAACATTACCAATATTCTATAATTACTACTACTCTGTATGATTATATACAATTATCTACTATAAATACAATATCGTTTACGATAACCAATAATCGTCTAGTATTACCATATTTTTGATTACTAATAGTGGCTACGATTACATACAATTATCTATTAATACAAATAACGTCTACAATTACCAATAATCGTCTAATATTACCAATAGTCATTTTTGATTACTAATAGCGTCTATGATTACATGCAATCATCTATCAATACAAATAACATTTACAATAACCAATAATTGTCTAATATTACCAATAGTCGACTTTGATTATTAATAGCATCAATGGTT
The DNA here is from genome assembly GCA_021605095.1 of Caerostris extrusa. Taxonomy (NCBI): domain Eukaryota; kingdom Metazoa; phylum Arthropoda; class Arachnida; order Araneae; family Araneidae; genus Caerostris; species Caerostris extrusa. The sequence continues at coordinate 12,505 of BPLR01005233.1, read as the reverse complement.
ACATACAATCATGTATAAGTATAGATAATATCTACGATTACCAATAATCGTTTAATATTACCAATATTCGTTTTTGATTACTAATAGCGTCTATGATTACATGCATTCCTCTGCAATACAAATAACGTTTACAATAACCAATAATTGTCTAATATTACCAATATTTTTGATTACTAATAGCGTCTGTTATTACATACAATCATCTTTTAATCCAAATAACATTTACGATAATCAATAATCGTCTAATATTACCAATAGTCGTTATTGAATTACTAATAGTGTCTATTATTACATACAATCATCTATTAATACAAATAACGTCTACTATAACCAATAATCGTTTAACAATACCAGTGGCACTTATGGTATAAAGTGAGAGACGCACTGACAAACAATATAAAGCTCTAAAATGCTTGCAAGATATCCACACATGTAGCTGTATAGCATTATTCTAGTTCAGGGTCTCCAAACTTTGCAGCCTTAGGGCCCTATTGTTTACTCCAGTAAGTACCAAGGGCCAAAACCGTTTTAATTTTTCTGCCATTATCTATAATTTCTAGACCAGTCGCCGAGTATGCGATACTCTGACCCAAACTTTACCGTGGGATTTGATTCAGTTTATATAGTGGGATTCATTTCAAATATTTGATATACATTTGTTAAATAAATACATTTGCTTCTTAAGAAAATGTATTATTTGTTATATTAAGTTAAATTTTCTGCGTTTATAATGTTAGTGGGATTCATTTCAATTATGTCCGTTATGCTTAAGAATAAATGTGCGTATTATTTGTTATGCTTAAGAAAATTTTCGGACGTCCGAAATACGGTATGCTTGTCATTAAGCTTTACCTAGCAAGTAAATAAAATCGAGTTTGTCATTCTGTGTTTAAAAAACCCCCCAAAAAACAAAACAAAAAAAAATAAGCTTGCCGACGCGGGCCGGATTGATGACACTGGCGGGCCGGATTTGGCCCGCGGGCAGTAGTTTGGAGACAACTGTTCTAGTTCAAAATGAGCAGAAGCTTTAGAAGATAGTATCAATCCCGATTCACACGTCATTATTTGGAATCATTTGATTACTATAGTCCACCACATTTGTAGTTCCGGTCGCAAGTAATGTCAGCTTAAAAAATGCACTCGTCATGGTGTTTGTTACATGAACTCGCTAGCTCAGCAGATTTCAAGTAGGCAATACAACGCGTATTTCCAATACTTCAATGTTGTGCTATAGTTGCGTAGAATCAGCTGAACACTTCATCAGTATCACTGATATGATAACTATTCTGTAATACCTTTAGATGTGTTCCACTGAAAATTCCATTACTATTCTGTAATATCTATAGATGTGTTCCACTGAAAATTCCATTCTGAAAAGATCATATATATATATATATGATTCTTTTTCTGTCCTTTGCTTTCACATTCAAATCATTGTAGTAGAATTACTTTCTATATATGCGAAATGTAGACGCAATTTGAGTATATCGCCCTTTCTCTCTCATTGCATTGAAAATAATGGCAATATTTTACTTAGAACTTTACTTTTCATATCAGAACAAATTATTAAAATAAAAAATAAATAAATAAATAAAAAAAAATCCATTTTTTTAATATTAATATTTTCAAAATATAAAATCAATTTATAATAGAAATTTGTCTCATGTATTTAAAAAAATCCCTTCTTGGCAGCTTCAAAGAGCTTGGCGGTTGAAATGGATGCCAAAAAAATCCTGATTTTGAAATACATTTTATTGGTTTCTTATATTTCATTATTATTCTTTTATTTTTTTAATTTTTTTTAATAACAATATTTTTAAAATATAAAATCAAATTATAACACCAATTTCTCTCATTTGTATTAAAAAAAACCCTTCTTGACAGCTTTAAAGATCTTGGCAGTTTAAATGGATGCCAAAAATCCTGATTTTGAAATATATTTTCTTGATTTCTTTTATTTTTATTTTGTTATTATTTTTAAAACCAATATTTTTAAAGCATAAAATCAATTTATAATAGCAATTTCTCTTATTTGTATTAAGAAATCCCTTCTTGGCAACTTCAAAGATTTTGGCGGTTGAAATGGATGCCAAATAACCGATTTTGAAATACATTTTCTTTATTTTTTTCATATTTTATTTTTCATTTTTATTATCAATATTTTCAAAGTATAAAATCAATTTATAATAGCAATTTCTGTCATTCGCAATAAAAAATCCCTTTTGGCAGCTTCAAAGAGATTGGCGATTGAAACGGATGCCAAATGGCAACTCTGCCAGTCACATGTAGTCACACGTGACCCGTGCCTAGAAAATTCCGTTCTGAATTTTTCCGCCCGTTAACTGACTCTGCCGGTGATATTCAAAAAAATTTCATGCATGTGCTTGCTTACATTTTGGTATTTTGGTATTTAAAAAAAAAAAAAAAAAAAAAAAAATATTATCAAAAAATTTGTGTTGGAATTGAATCACCGAGAGCGCGTGTTCTTGTCAGTGAAAAAATTAAAACCGATTTTGATAACTGAACTTTCTAGAAAGAGTTTAAAAAGTTAAAGTTAAATGCTTAAGTTGCCTTAAATAAAATTGAACTTCAAAATAAATTTAGAAAGTGATAGATATATAGAATAGGCCGTGGTTTTAATTAAAAATATCCCTGTTGTATTAAATAAAAGAGAGAGAAAAATTATAAGTAATATTTTTACTAATGAAATTCATTTTCAGTTTAAATAAATAAAAAATATTAATAAATTAATAATTCAAAATATAAATTTAATATTTAAAAGCAGTCTTTTGTAATATAAATATATATTTGATTTTCGAAAAACACTTCTTACATATATATAAGAAGTATTTTTTTTTTATTATATATTTAACATAACATTATATTTAACATAAACTTAAATACACATTTAAAAAAATATTTTTTTTTTTATAAAAATCTGTAATTTTAAATAATTTGTTGCACTTTTAAAATTTTAAATGTTATACTAAATGCACTATAAAAATCCCTTTTTATCCCTTTTTTAAAAATAATAAAAATCTATAAACACAACTAATCTTAAAATATTTCTACCGTATATAAATTGGGCAATACTTATAATAAGAATTTATAGTACAAATGAATTTTTATTATAATATTTTTAACATTCCTTATACAGTTAAATTGTATTTTCAAGTTGTTTTGATATGATTTTTATTTTAGTTGTTAATATTATTGGTTTCCGTTACCGACCATATAATATCACAAATGTAGCAAATTCAACATTACTCAGGAGGGTCTATTATATTGGCTATTTAAAATGAATGCCTTTATGAGTGTCATTGCTTCCCATGAATGATTTTCTTTACGGATTTATTGTGCCCATGCTTGGCATAGGTATGGAGGTTTTCGAACAGCTTCCTTTTGGGTTTTACAATAAACTCTCGTAGCTCGATTACCTCTTAGTTTTAAAGTGGATTTCTAACCACTAACAAACATCCATGCCACCTCCAGGATTCGAACCTGAAGCCTGGGGTATCAAATACCAGAGCGTAGCCGATTGGCCATCAGGCCGCAAGGTTAGAGCTCGTTTCTCATTGGTGGTGTAACGAGCAGTTAAAAATGAGTTAGTTTCTCTAATATTATGAAATATCTCTTTAAGTTGGGAAAAATATAAGAAACTCCAAATTCCACTCATTGAGGTGTTAAGTTTAAATTTCTGGTGCAATATAATAGACTCTCCTGTCTTGAATCCTGGGCAACGCTGAATCTGCTACATTTGTCATGTTATATGGTCGGTATTGGCAGTCCCCTAAACTATGAAATTGAGGAGGTATGTTTCGAAACTGTTCAGAATGATGCGTTCTTCCCATCTTTTAAGGGAACAACACTGACTGATCGAAGTGGTGTTCCTATCATAAAGTTGCTAAACATAATAAAGATTTGGTTCAGTTTGTTGCTCTGCTGTCATTTTCTACACTCATTGGGCTAATTAGATCGGGATCTACAGTTTAACATAGACTCGGAACCACCAACAAACATCCATGTCACCGCCAGGTTTCGAACCTAAACACTTGACCATCAGGCCGAGGATAATGAAGAAATTGCTAATAAGTAAATGCAAAAAAAAAAAAAAAAATTCACAATTCATCACAAAATATGCAAATATTGTCGTTTTATTTTAAAAATACTTGCAAGTATGCTATTCCGGTGTTAAAACATTAGAAATAAAAGTTCAGCAAAATTACTTACAAAAACTTGGCTAAAATAAATAACTTGTATCTGTCATAATGTCAACACAACCGGGACCATTTCTTTCGAAAGATTGGTAAAAGTGGTTATTCTGCTGGTTCCGACATATATAAATAGATTATGCTTACAAACAAAAATAAATAAAATTGTATCGCTGGCAAAATTTGACACAAACTGAACTTTAGATTTAGATGATATATCAATTTGATAAAAATTGTATAATAAATCACGATTTCAAAAGTGTCTCGATCATTTTTATGATCGTCTTTTAAATGATGATTTTTAAAATTTTCTTTTTAATGCTTAATTAATAGAATCAATTTGGAAAAGACAAAAATAAAAGTTACAAAAAATATCTCTAAATGATAAGTTGTAATGAAAACATTTTGAAAACAAATTTTTTAAAATAAGTTTTTTTTTATTTATTTATCTTGTTTTATGGTTTATGCTTAAATTAAGAACACATTAATCTTATTAATTTATAGAATTAAATAGATATTACTATAATTAGTCTTAAATTTTATTAATTATTATAATTCATGATTCTAATCCAGCTAAAAATTGTATGAATATCTCTAAAAATATGAATTTAAATAAAAATAAAAAAAATCGATAGACAAAATCTAGAAATTATAACATATGCAAATAGTAATCATCTGGTTTATCTTGCAAGTTGCTTTATAATTAATAACAAAAATGTAAAAAAAAAAAAATGTTTTTTAATAAATTTCTACTTTCACTATATTGCAGAAAGTCCTTTATAAATAAAGTTGAAATTTCCCTCTTACATTTGGCGCCTTCTATTGGTAGATACATGCAACTTAAATCTAAAAAACAACTAAAATTAATTAATTAAATTAAATTAATGAATTAATATTTGAAAAAAATTATCATCAAGTGTTATCCATACAAGTTTCCAAAATGTATTTGAACTTGAGTGGATGAATAAAAAGTATTTTATGAACGATTGAAAATTTGAACAAGATGTATATAGGGAGAGTGTGAGCTAATAGTAGAAATTGAAAAAATCAATATTATTTCGAAATAATAGATTTCACAATATAAATTACAAATTTTACTATAAAATAAAATATCTATTTTATTCAAAGTTACTGTAATTAGCCTTGAATTTCATTAATTATTTTAATATCATGATTCCAATACAGTAAAAAATTGTATGAATACCTTTAAAAAAACAGGAAATTAAAAAAAAAAAAAAAAATTTAAATTTAAAAGAAACTTATAGATAAAATCTAGTAATTATAACACAGGAAAATAGTAATCATTTGGTTTATCATGCAAGTTGCTTTAAATTTAATAATAAATTTTTCAGTTTATTAAAAAATCAATATTATTTCGAAATAATAGACATTGAAAAATTTTACTGTAAAGTAAAATTTAATATCTCTAAATGATGTTATAATATAAAAATTTGAGGACAAATTTTTTAAATTTATTTTGAATGAAATTTTTTATTATTTATTTTTCTTGTCTTATGATTTTGGTTTAAATTAAGAATATCTTAATTTTATTATTTATAGGATTATCTTTTATGTAAATAGATATTACTGCAATTAGTCTTAAATTTCATTAATTATAATTCATAAAATTAATACAAAAAAAATTGTATGAATATCTTTAAAAAATATGGAATTAAAATAAAATAAAATAAACGATAGACAAATTCTAAATATTATAACAAAAATTGTAGTCCTTTGGTTTATCATTCAAGTTGCTTTATATATCAATCAATAAGAAAAATTATCAATATTATTTCGAAATAATAAAGATACTGAATAATTTTACTCTGAAGTAAGATATCTATGTAAACTGCTTTGTATGAACTATTATTATTTTTTGAAAAAAAGAACATTTTTCCATCCATTTATAAATGTTTAATGCCGTACTAAAAGATTGACGTTAGAAATAACATACAAATAATACTTAACTATTTCATAAAATAAAAATAAAAAAAGAACATAAAAAAAAAATTGAATAAAAAAATAATGCATCAAATGAACAAAAAAAAGATATTCCAAACAGAAAGCAACAGTTGAAGTTTAACATTTTAAATTCAAAATGTAATTGTTCTCCCTCCTATGCACTGCAAAAGCGTGGAGTTCAAAAACTGTGGTGTTCAGAAGAAATCGTCAGTAGGCATCGACTCTCACCCGAGAGACTCACCCGAGAGGATGTGCGGCGCAACTGGCGCTGCCATTAGTTACCATCTCATCCCTAGAGGAAATGATAGTATTTACAGCTTAGAAGTGGAATTCTTCCATGAATCTTTAATTGCATATCTTTAAATGCGTTACGTGTAGTGTCCTTAATTGTGGTGGTTATATCATGTTTACGTGAAATAAAAGCTGTGTGATCTTAAATCTGTGTCTAAACCCAACCGCTACCCAGATCTAGTTACACGCAACAACAACGCACAAAAAGAATTTTTAAGAAATTCTTAATCTGCGTTTCATTTGAAAATTGCCTTAATAATATAATAATAAATATAATTTAATAAAATGAAACTAATATAATAATAATGGAAAGTTAAGGGATGAAGGAATGCAGTTAAGGGCTGGTGAAACACACTTAATCAATAAACAGACTGGCCTAGGGACCAATCCATTGGAGAAACCAATCACCAAATTTATTTATTTGAATCATGGATTGTTTATATAGATCCAGATGATTCTGTAGAGCAGTTTCCATAACGTGTGCATTTCTTATAATGGAATGGGTGGACACAAATGTTATGTTAATCGCAAACATTTAAAAAAGATTCATAAGTTATTTATTTACACCATCGTTAAGTACTTCTTTACAGCAATGTTCACTATAATTGCTTCCAATAACATACATGCGTCTATACAGTGATTATATATACTCAAGAGCAAAACATTATGACCACCCCCTACATTTTGCAATGAACTCGCCTGGATGACGTGGAAGGCACGTGATCAGGTGGAAGTGGTATTTAACTGGTATTATGGTGGTATTAATCCATGCCAAGGCGGGTGGAAGCTGTGTTGCGCGCCAAGGTGAGCCAACTCGTTATTGACAGGTGGTCATAATGTTTTGGCTCTTGAGTGTATATATGCGTATATGCCTATACAATGATTGGCCAATATCTTCTACCAGAATTGCTTCAATATATGCCACTGGCCATCAGAAAAGTTGTTGTTTCATGTGCGCAATTATCTGGATGCCCTTATTATGTGCAATGGATTGGCTATAGGGAAAGCATGATATTGGCCATTGGTATGATCAAACCAATAGTCATACCAATCACCTGACTTATGGAGACACAGTTCGTTCTTATGAGACAATGGATCACTTGTTTATGCGGATCCAGTTCATTCCCGTAGATCAGATTCATCAGGATCAGATCAGATTAGATGTGGATTCAGATGGTTCTGATTCTGTATTCCCTAAAGTGTGCATTTCTTATAATGGAAGGGATAGACACAACTGCTGTGTTGAATCCCAAACGCCTAAAAAATAAACAGTTGCTTATTTACATCATGGTTACGCGCTTCTTACAGCTATGTTTACTATAATTGATCAAAAATGCTTCAACAATAACTTTATATGCGTAGAAGCGCCGATGCGATGATTGGCCCATATCTTCTATCAATGAGAATTGAGGGCAGATGCTTTTGCATTTTTCAGAAATTGATTTTACCAGAATTGCTTCACTATGTTCCACTGGCCATCCGAAATGTTGTGGTTTCATGTGCACTATTATCTGGATGTCCTTATGGTCGCCAGCGCAATGGATTGACCATAGGGATCTAATTCAATGGTCATACCAATAGCTTGGCTTATGGAGGCATCCTTTTTCCTTATGAGACACTGGATATCTTTTTTATATGGATCCAGCTGATTCTGTAGAATCTGTAGAATAGTATTCCATAAAGTGTGCATTTTTATAATGGAATGGGTAGACACTATTGAATCACAAACACCTGAAAAGAAATACAAGTTGTTTATTTACATCATCGTTAAGTGCTTCTTACAGCAATGTTTACCATAACTGCTCAAGATTGCTTCCAATAACATTAAACAGACAACAACGTCGATGATGATTGGCTCAATGTTCTACCACTGTGAATTGATGGTAGATGCTGTTGCAATTTTCAAAAAATGATTTTGCTAGAATTGCCTCAAATGTGCCGCTGGCCATCAGAAATGCTGTTGTTTCATGTGAGATGTCGTTATCTTTGATGAGTTACTGATATTTATTAGATATTTTTTTGATAATGTATTACGTGAAGTATTACTTTTTTTTGAATCATTTCTTTATCAGAAATAAAGAGATATTAATGGAAAAACTGGGTTAAGTGTTAAAAACTGTTAAATAATGGGAAAACTGTGTTAAGTGTAGCCAGTGACGGAACAGCTTTTTAACTGTAATTAAAAAAAGAATCAAAACAAAGGTAATTGAAAAAACGTTCCGCATAAAATTCGTACGTCGGCAAGACATTGCAGCAAAAGAAATCGGAACTGCAGCAGTATGTTATCAGCTTAGTTAATTTTTGTAAATACAAGACCTTTGAGTAGTAGAATATTTTTGATAATATGCAATAAAATAGATAGTAGCCATGAAAAACTACTACCACGCAAAATTATCTGTACGACACAAAAATTCTTTGGGAAAATCGTGAGAAAGTGCTAAAAAGAGTTGTTTTATGGTGTACACCTTTTTCCTTTTGAACAAAAGTAAGAGTTCAAAGTTTCCCTGAGTTTTCAGTGACGTTAGGTGGCTGTTGGTAAGCTATTTTTGGAAAAGGAAACAAGATCAATTGACTCTTCGAGGAATAAGTGGCATTTTAACAATGGCTGCATTCCAAAAGAAACTCATGATGAGAACTTAAGGTTTCTTTATCTACACACTTAACAAGTTTGGAGGCAGATTTTTGAAACCAATTTAAGAATCTTCCTAGTACAAAAAGGTTTCAATCGGTCATCATTCGATTTACTTAAAATGTAAAAACAGATTATTTTTCGATTGCAACTCAAGAACAGTTATTTGATGCGAAAAAAGAACAACATTACAATTAGAATTGGCAACTGGCAACTGCCGTGCCGATTACAGAGTACCACTGGGGTTAGACCCCTTTACCTCCTCATATATATTATTTACAATTATAATGGCTGCTTAAAGTTAGTAAGGATAAAAAATAAAGTTCCTAAAAATTGAAAATGCTACTCTAAAAATAAAAAATACAAAAAATAAATAAAAAAAATAAGACAAGAAAAAATTTTAAATTAAACAATCAGAATTTAAAGAAGAAAACTCTTCTTATTGGTGGCACATCAACGAATGGCTATTTAACCCGGTTTCGCTTTCGTGATTCGAAAACATATGCAATTAGAAAATTTTTTTTTATATTTTAACAGAACTATTGATTATTAAAAAGGTATTTAAGTGCTAATAAATTGTTATTTTTAAAAACGGAATGTTTTTCAATTGTTTGCTTTCAAAATTCTATGCCATTACAAAGACACCGTATTTTGATTAGTCCCAAGATGATTGGTCCCAATCCCTTGATTACGTGAGTCTCCCATGAAGTAAATTTGAAGAAATTTTGGGTCTTTGTTTGGGAGTAGTAAAAATGAACCAAATTAATGATATATTTGGTTTTGAATTTCGAAAGTTGGCATAAATGTTTGATGAGGAGTTAAGAAAGTCGTTTCCAAACATGTCATCTGAAAACATGAATTGTATTTTTGGATATTTTTCGTATGTTGTTTGAATCGACTATGTCGTCCATTAAAATATTTTAATTGTTCAGATGATTCTTGCAACTGAATTTTTCCTCCGGAGAAACACATTTCAGGCATTCGCTAAAACATTTTTTTTTTTGGTTTGTAGACAAAACACTTCTAGACAATACAGACTTCTGTCAATCCTCTAATATATTCGATATTTTCCTTATTAAAGATGGTTCAATTTTCGTTCTTCAATAAAAAAGACCATTTGGCAATTAGCGCCGTTTGATGAAATGTCTCATTTGTCTCCAGGCGTGTTTTATTAACATCATGTCGATTAAAGAAAATCTCTTCAGTTTTCCCAGCCCTGACTTTAGCCCTTCATGGTCTATTAAATTCGCTTCTGTTCAAGACAGCATTTTCGCTTTTACAGCTCTAGCATTGGCCATTCCAGTATTCTGATATCTCCTCATTTTCTGTAGAACATTTAAAATCAATTTTAGTTTGATAGAATCATTTTCTTGGGCAGGCACTGCAAATATAACATTAAAAACCAGGTCTGTGAAAATGAAAAACAAAACAGAATAATGATTTAAAATAATGAATTATTTAAAGTTAGTTTAGTTATTTAAGAATTAGAGAATGCTTTACATGAGGATTTAATTTTTAAAGCATCTTATATTTGAGAGGCCTATTAAAGTTGTTCTTAAAATCTTCCACTCAATACTCCTAATGAAGAAATAAGTCAGGCTTTGACCCTTAAAAGTGTAAGGATGTTAAAGTTACTTAATTAACTAAGACTAACACCAAGCAGCCCTTACTTATTAGACAATTAATTTTGCCTCATAAAGAGGCTGTAGTGAAAACATTTTCAAATTAAATAGACTTTCTATACCTTTTTTGTAAGCGTCGAAATATTAAATAAACGACCTATTGCAACACAGTGTTACAGATGTAATACTTCTCATCATAGCTCATCTAATTGTGATTTTAAGCCAAGTTATCTCAAATGTGGAGGGCAACATTATTATAAAGGCTCAAAAAAGATTCCTCACAAAAGTACTGGACTTTGTATTATAAGTATATCTATCAATTGTGGCTAAATTCGGATATAAATTGATGTCTTGCAGAGGACACGCGCAAACTGCGAGAAATATATATACAAATTTTGTTTTTTAATAAAAATATATTTATTTAAAACTAAAAACATGAATTTATTCATTATATTTTCAATTGATGAAACTCAATTACATTAAATTCAGTTCAATGCTAATAAAATTAAAAATATCAACATAACTATAAAAATTAATATTCTTAAATATATATTTTTAAGCATTTATATAATTTTTTTTTTCGCTGCATTTTTTTATTATATGTCGATGACAGATAAATAATTCACGTTGAAGCTTCCAACGTGTCCCATGATAACAACTTATTTTAATACACAAGTTTACTATTTTTGTCTTATTTTATTTTTTTAAACATGTTGATTACGGACTGTTTTTTTTTCAACAGATTCTGCGCCAACTTCCACGAGATTTTATCTCCAGCCGCTACTTTGCAATTTATGGAAACAAGCTTCTGTCAGCACCGGACGCTTACTTTCTTCCAGCTGAAATATCTAATCTCTTGAAAACGTGCATCGGTCGTCAGCGAACGGGAAATGCTGTCCAAAGGTTTCACAAACGACGAGTCATTCAACTAAACAGGGTGGCCAACCTGCGGCCCGCCTTGAATATTTTTCTAGCCCGTGATATTTATCACACTTCTACAAAATGTATTTATTTTATAATGGTCAAACTAGTGAAAACCAATGCATTAAAAAAATACATTATAGTGCATCCCTATATTATAAAAATTATGAGTAAAATGAACTTCGATTTTAAAATAATATTTTTGAGAATATAGGGCAGATATTTATTTATGAGTTTATGAGTTATGAGTTCGCAGAATAATTCTGCGAACTGATGAAACGCGCATCTTGGAACATCTATAACAGGTTCTATGTTTCCTTTAAGTGACACCAGTGACTTAGTGACTGAGACGCGTGACGTCTTCAGTGACGTAGTGACATTCCTAGATGCTCACAATTGATTGTTGATAGCAGAACAAACCGGACTCTTGGTCGAAGTTGTTAAAACTTTAGGTTCAACTTACACCTGCGAATCGTTTTTTTTTTTTTTTTTTTTATTTATTTTTATTTATTATATTTTTTTTTATTTTGAAAATGAAATTGACCAAATACAAAACACGCTCAAATAATAACGGACGCTAAATTACAACTCCCATTACAATGTGCAAATACCCAAATGGAGATCGATTTGCAAAAGCTAAGTGAAAGAGAGGAGAAACAAACATCGCACTAGTAAAATAAATATTTTTTAAATGATTTCATTTCTTTTTATTTTGTTTATATTATATATATATTTATATTTCATTTTTAGCATTATATATTTCTTCACATTGTGAGTTTAGTATCATGTGAAGTATTGGTATCGTTTAGTATATTATATATCTATGTTTTACATGTAAGAATAATAGTAAAACGTAATAATAATAACTC
>BPLR01005232.1:0-19731 GCA_021605095.1 Caerostris extrusa | reverse complement strand
AGGTAAATGTTAGGTGTTGACTTAAGGTAACGGACATTAGAATGTTTTGCTATTGTTGATGATTGAATGTTATTATAACACTGGAGTAAATGTGTAGAATAACTGATCCAAGATATCGATAGCTCTAAAGGTAAATGTTAGGTGTTGACTTAAGGTAACGGACATTAGAATGTTTGCTATTGTTGATGATTGAATGTTATTATAACACTTGGAGTAAATGTGTGGGAATAACTGATCCAAGATATCGATGGCTCTAAAGGTAAATGTTAGGTGTTGACTTAAGGTAACGGACATTAGAATGTTTGCTATTGTTGATGATTGAATGTTATTATAACACTGGGAGTAAATGTGGGAATAACTGATCCAAGATATCGATGGCTCTAAAGGTAAATGTTAGGTGTTGACTTAAGGTAACGGACATTAGAATGTTTGCTATTGTTGATGATTGAATGTTATTATAACACTGGGAGTAAATGTGTAGGAATAACTGATCCAAGATATCGATGGCTCTAAAGGTAAATGTTAGGTGTTGACTTAAGGTAACGGACATTAGAATGTTTGCTATTGTTGATGATTGAATGTTATTATAACACTGAGTAAATGTGTAGGAATAACTGATCCAAGATATCGATGGCTCTAAAGGTAAATGTTAGGTGTTGACTTAAGGTAACGGACATTAGAATGTTTTGCTATTGTTGATGATTGAATGTTATTATAACACTGGGAGTAAGTAAATGTGTAGGAATAACTGATCCAAGATATCGTGGCTCTAAAAGGTAAATGTTAGGTGTTGACTTAAGGTAACGGACATTAGAATGTTTGCTATTGTTGATGATTGAATGTTATTATAACACTGGGAGTAAATGTGTGTAGGAATAACTGATCCAAGATATCGATGGCTCTAAAGGTAAATGTTAGGTGTTGACTTAAGGTAACGGACATTAGAATGTTTGCTATTGTTGATGATTGAATGTTATAACACTATAACACTGGGTTAGAGTGTTTGCTATTGTTGATGATTGAATGTAGGAATAACTGATCCAAGATATCGATGGCTCTAAAGGTAAATGTTAGGTGTTGACTTAAGGTAACGGACATTAGAATGTTTGCTTTGTTGATGATTGAATGTTATTATAACACTGGGAGTAAATGTGTAGGAATAACTGATCCAAGATATCGATGGCTCTAAAGGTAAATGTTAGGTGTTGACTTAAGGTAACGGACATTAGAATGTTTGCTATTGTTGATGATTGAATGTTATTATAACACTGGGAGTAAATGTGTAGGAATAACTGATCCAAGATATCGATGGCTCTAAAGGTAAATGTTAGGTGTTGACTTAAGGTAACGGACATTAGAATGTTTGCTATTGTTGATGATTGAATGTTATTATAACACTGGGAGTAAATGTGTAGGAATAACTGATCCAAGATATCGATGGCTCTAAAAAAAGGTAAATGTTAGGTGTTGACTTAAGGTAACGGACATTAGAATGTTTGCTATTGTTGATGATTGAATGTTATTATAACACTGAGAGTAAATGTGTAGGAATAACTGATCCAAGATATCGATGGCTCTAAAGGTAAATGTTAGGTGTTGACTTAAGGTAACGGACATTAGAATGTTTTGCTATTGTTGATGATTGAATGTTATTATAACACTGAGAGTAAATGTGTGGGAATAACTGATCAAGATATTAAAACTACTGTTTATAGTTTCGTGTAATTGTTATTTATTTGCGCTTTATAGCTATATAATTTATAATTTTGTTTTTGATCAAAATAGGCCTTGAATGACGGGTAAGCCACTGTCTTTTGAGCTTAACATTAATATAAATAATCCTTTAAATTTATAACATATATATAATTAATGTATGTCAATATAATAACACATTTATAACATATATTCTATCCAACACTCAGAAAGATCTGAGGTGTTGGATAGAATATGATTCTGACGTGATCTTCCTGAGCTTTAGATTATTATCATCTAAAGATCGGGAAGATTAGGTTGATTTAGATGATATTTATATAGATTTAGATGATTCTGATTTTAGATGCAGATACGTCGAAGCCACTAAATAGGCCTCCATGATTTAGATGATAATACTGATCTTTATACATAGGCATACATCATATGATCCTATTCTTTTCTTTAGATGATAATACTGATCTTTATATAGATTTAGATGATTCTGATTTTAGATGCAAGACATTTCGCTCCATTGGATAGGCCTTGAATGACAGTTAAGCCACTGTCTTATTATTAGTGGATTATTTATAGTAATGTTTACCATAAATAATCCATTAATTTATAACATATATATAAACTAATATATATCAATACTCAGAAGAATCCGAGTGTTGGATAGAATATGATGCTGATCTGATCTTTAAGTGTCTTTAGATGATAATACTGAACTTTACATAGTTTTAGATAATTCTATATGCAGATACTTCGTAGCCATTGGATATGCCTTGATTGACGACTGCCTTTTTGAGCCACTGTCTTTTGAGCCAGACATTATTATAAACAATCCACTAATTTATAACAAACAATTAGAAATTGAATCGGAGTTATCATTTATCCTTCAAAAAATTGGTAGTACTTTCATTACAACCTAACACAAATGCCATTAAAAATCGGTGTTAGTTTAACTGAACTTCTTCAATTTAAGGCGTCCTGATGCCTAATTAGCTAGCGCTCTAGCACAGGCTTCAGAAACCTGGCATGGCATGGGATGTTTGTTAGGGGTTCCGGAATCCACGTTATACTGTAGGTCCCGGTCTAAATAGCCTAAAATGTGCACAAAAAAATGCGACAAGCCAAACAAAGTCTTAAATTTAAAATTATAGTTTTTGTTTGTCTATGATTGAATTAGAAACGTAAACATTGCGGCAACTTCTTTTGATGCTATAGTTATCCAAGCATCTCAAAAGCTCTTCTTACGAAAGAGAAATTAGTTACATAAAAATCACATACTTTCATACTCAAAACCGATAGGTGTTGATAAACATCAAAACCAACCACCAAGCCGATTTTTTAAATCAAAGCACTTGAAACTTCGCAGATTACAGGCTATTAATTAGAATATCCTGCAGATATTTCACTCTCGGTTGCGCATCCAGTACTAAAATTAGACTCTCCAGTCCCCAATTAATGAGAACCTAAACGGTGATGATAACAGATTTACTTATCACGATATATCTGTGAACCCAAACCACGCGATAATCGTGTTTCACATCACTCTACGTTTGGTCTGACAGGCGCCATATATTATTAAATGAAAAATAATAAAAATTCCAATAAAAAGCATTAACATTGAATAGTTACACACTCAGTATGTTTACGCATAGACCTGATAAGACTTTTTTTTTTTTTAACTCTGATATCTTCTAAGGCATGCCCATAAAGAAAAAGTTGGACCATCCTCTCAGTTTCGCTTAATAATGCGATAAAAAAAAAAAAAAAAAAAAAATAATAATAAATAAAATAAAAATAAAAGACTCTCTTGCTGAAAGATTAATCGATGCAATTGTTTAGATTAAAAACGCGAAGTGTTTATATGTGGCAACTCTGTCGGAAAATGTGTTTAATTAAAATTCGCTCTGCATCGTTCCGTCTTGTTTAACGTGTGGGGAAGTTTATTTTTTTTTTTATTTATTATAATTTTTTTTTATTTATTATGATTTTTTTTTTTAAATCTCAGATCCAGATTTTGGTGGTACACGAAAGCATTTTTCAAGCGGCAATTTAATTAAAAATAAAGTTTTTTTTTTTTAATTATATATGTAGCACGGGGGGTAGAAAAAAAAATTGTCGATAAAGAAAAAGAGAGAAAAAAACCCTCGGTGTCAAGTTGCGCTTTGTTTATTAGTTGCGCAATGCTGTTAAATTAACACGTACATTCTACAAAGTTCTTTCTTCTTTCTCCAAAGTGGTTTATTACCTTCTTATATGCAAAAAGTAATTAATTGTTTGTCGCTCTACAGTCATTTTGTGCTCAGTCTAGGCTAATTAGACCAGGACCTACAGATTAACGTGGATTCCGAACCACTCACAAACATCCATGCCATCTAGGGCCGGATTTAGATGAAAAGAGGCCTAGGCTATTCTCCCTTATGAGGCCCTTTCACCTCCCCCATTTTTAAGTTTGTAAAATTACATGAGAGACAATAAAAATGCATCATTACTGTGATATATATCAATATGTTAAATGAAACATGTTGTGATTGGTACTCACCTTTATAAAAAATGTGGCACGGATAATAAATAAAAAAAGAAAAAGTCGAGAACACTTATTTGGACATTTATTCTCAGCACCCTATATAGTACTTGCAACAATAATTAATCAAACATAGCACACAGCATTTACAAAGTAAAAATTCAAATAATAAAAATCTTTGACTGCGAAAATAAAATATGCAATAAAATTATCATATTTTCTATCAAATTAAATTAAATATATTCAATGCATTGAAGATTAAAGCAAATTCAATTCAGATAAATTTATTTCATAATAATTCCCATTTAAAGTTTAAGTATGAATTATTGTGAATTTTAAGTTTTAAACTAAACCAAAAATGGAACTTTATTCAAGCAAAATCTAGATCACTAAAAAGAAAATATCAAATTGTATATCATATTAAATTTTATGTTAATAGTGTAATTCTAATTTTACTAACAATTTGAATGCAAGCCCCTCTTGATCTTGAGGCCCTAGGCTGAAGCCTAGTTAGCCTACAGAAAAATCCGGCCCTGCTGCCACCTCCAGGATTCGAACCCGAAACCTGTGGTACCAAAGGTCAGAGAGCTAGACGTTTGACCATCAGGCCGCACGCATATAAGTAAGCTGTCTTCAAATGATTCCTTTTATATAAATAAAAGTTTATGTTTATATGTGTTTACAATATTTCCCCCTTAAAATATATAATTTTTCTTTAAAGTGTATATTATATTTTATGAATGAATTATTTAATTTTTTTTTGCGGTGATAAAATTTCAATATAAAATTGTCACTTAAAATGTAAGTGACATGTTTTTTTTTTTTTTTTTTTTTTTTTTCTTATGTAGCATGTATTTGACATGGATTGGAAAAAGAATGTTGTTTTTGCTGCCTGAAGGTCAACTGGCTCTGGTCTTTGGTGCTTCATGTTCGAATCCTGGCGGTGCCATGGATGTTTGTTGGTGACTCGGAATCCATTTTAAATTGTAGGTCCCGGTCTAAAGTGGGGAAAAAATGACCGTAGAGCGACAAACCAAACCTAAATGTCATTATTTTCTGTTTATTAAAAAAAAAAAAAAAAAAAATGTGTATTGTGGATTTGCATTAACATATATATATATATATATATATATGTATATGCGTTTTACAATTTATTATTATTATTATTATTATTTTTAATGTATAGGAAAAATATTTAATTTCCTTCATCGTATATGAATAACTTAGCTGCATTCTAGTGAACGATTACGTATACATAATAAATCGTTATTTATTTATTTATCATTTTTTTTTTTTTTTTTTCTTATTCCATTTGGTTGACAGCAACATTTAGACAAAAGTCCAAGAACCCATGTGGTCTCATGGAAGGATGGAAAGGGGGAAGAAACGAATAGACTGTGACAGGCTATGTTAGTATTTCAGACCGAAGATCAGACTACCTGTTTTTAAAAAGTTTTGCAAAAATATAAAATATTTAAAAATAAATAAATAATGAAATTGAAACTGATAATTTCCAGTTTCATCTCGCTTATGCCCAATAGTAGTGCGTGAAAGCAAATTTGTTCATTAAAAGATAATTTGATTCTAGCTGATAACGTAGGTTGAAATCACTGCTTTGAAAAACAAATTGACTCTGCAGAGACTGGGACAGCTTATGTTACTGCTTTACACCGAAGTCCAGACTACCTGTTTGGAGTTTTGCATGTTTCTTTTAATATGGGAGGAAGTTACATCTAAAATGGTTCAGATTTGAAACATTTAACTGAACGTCCATCAGTCCTCTGGCATTGCTGTTTAGCTTGAATAAAAAAGTAAAATTCGTAACTCTTTTTGCTGCGTGGACCACAACCGACACCAGGCCGAGCAATAATTCTTCACCCCCGATAGTTGGCATACAAACTTCGATTTATATTCAAACTGCAACAAACTGGTAATTTAACAGCACCTTCCACATTAGCACGCGAAAGTTTTAAAAAGGCACCAAAAAAAAAAATTTATTTCATTTGACAACTTTTGATGAAGAATTACATGGTGTCGATTCATGTTTACATATGGTACCTTGTATGGGGAGATAAAGGGAGCGTGTTTTCCGAGTTCAAACTGATACGCCCAGGGACAAACCAGCTGAATGTTTCTAAATTGGAAACGGCTTAAAAATTCTATAGTATCATGTGACCCTTTTGTGGGACATCGTGAATAATAACTTTTACAAGTTGAATTCAGTTTTACAAGTTGAATTTTTTGTACTTAAAAGTACTCCATCGATATTAATTCTTCTTATATAAATGAATTTAATTGACGAGTTTTTCTCAATTAATTTTTACATAGGTACTCCGCAATTGGTACGTTCATTGCCATCTGCAAAAATTGTTTTATCGATGCAAAGTTTTCAAACATTAAAAAAAAAAAAAAAAAGAAAAAAATCTTTTGGTAAACAACATATTTAATTATATTTGTAACAAAATATTCATATTTAAAAATAAAATTCAGCAAATTAAACTACCTAATTAATTTAACAAAGGTATTATCAGAAACATTTAACAATATTTCAAATTATTGTTTACCTGCACCTTTTGCCGTTTGCTCAATTTCAAGATAGGACTCAACAATACACACAACCACTTTGCTTTCTTAAGCAAGTAAGATGGGAGCGACAAATCACACTTTTCACACATGGAAAGATACTCATCCCCATATCCTCCTCTGCAATCCCAAGAACACCCACCACCACCCTCAAAAGACGGTCGTCCGTCAACTCAATTTACGTCCCCCACCCCCTACCCCCAAGCAAATCGGCTGTCAACATGGACGAAAATCTTCGTTATCACTCGATAGCGCGCTATCGGCGAACGATATCGAAGGAGGTGAAAGGTTATGGGTGCTCTGCTCATTAAAAAGTGTGAACGGCAAAGCGCCAGGACACGTGGGTGACAGCCGATAAGTTGACCCGGTGTCGAGTTGCCTCCGCTTGTTTAGCTAACCTCTGATCCCAGATTGGCGCCTGCGAATGTAAACTAGTTGCGGTGCTCGCTTACACTGCGAGGAAAAGTGGAGTGAGTCTTTTGTGTATCAATGGGGCATATTAACTACAGAGTAAAGCCTCACTTATGTGTCACTTTTTTTTGTGCCCATATCTCAATTAAACGTCGATGTTCAAATTTCCTGCCCAGAGGTGTGCATAGGGCATTGTTTTAGGATGGGTTAAAGATTTGGTAAAAATTAATTATTAAAATTAATTATTGTACAGTAGGTAAAAAGTAATTATCATGCAGTAGGTATTGCTAATGGCCGATTAACTAGCACTCTGGAGTTCGGTGCCACAGGCTTTCGGGTTCGAGTGCAAGAGGTGCAATGAATGTTTGTGGTGGTTCGGAATCCACTTTAAATCGTAGCTCCCGGCATGTTATGGCTGTTGAGAGTTGGCCGTAGGACTGACAACCCTATTCCATAAAAGCAAATAATCTCTCTTCACGAAATTTGCCAGTAGGCAAACGGCTTTAATTTCGTATTAGTAAATAATAATAATAATAATAAATAATAAAAAATAATATAAATGTAAAAAGTTTAAATATTTTTGACATTGAGTATCTATTTTATTTGTATTCAGTTATTTATTTAAGCTTTTTCAAAAGTAAATTCGATAGTCAATTTTATTTTTAAATGTTGTATGAAATGCTTTTTGCATTCAAACTTATATGGATAATGTTTGGTGACTGGCTTATTTATATATATCAGACGTACGTAAAAATATGAAATTCATGTTCTGAAAGGAATTGTATTTGTTTGAATTCTGTAAGGAATTATACATTGTTCACAAGCTATATATACCCGTTATTCTCCAGTAAGCCAGCTAATTCCACGCCTTGTTGACATCTGGTACAATATATACACTATCTGGAAGAAAGTGACGGGACACCCCTCGAAAAGTAGAAAAGTCGACAATACAGCTCAAGCATGCGCAATAATAGGTATCACGTGTCAGCCATATCTTATAAATACTCTGTGGAGTCGACTAGAGTTGTTTTTGTCATGATGCCGCCACAGGGAGTTGTCTGAGTTCGAGAAAGGCGTGTTGGTTGGATTGCATCTTGCCAAGGTGTCAATTACGGAGATATCCCGTCTCCGTAACTGCTCAAAATCAACTGTAGCCCTTGTTGTGTGTCGCTACAAGACTGAGAGATACTGTCAGAACAAACCCCGAAGTGGACGACCTACAGTTCTCATCAGCAGGGACCGACGGGTGCTCGGCAGGGAGATTCGAAGTAACCGTCAAACATCCATGGATAACATAGCTAATGAGTTTAGACAAGCCACAGGTGTGGCCGTTTTGACCAAGTCTCTTCGTATCGAGGCCCATAAGTTAGGTTACACTGGACGTTCGGCTGCCCATAAGCCTTTGATTACGAAAACCAACAAGAAAGCGCGCCTTCGATGGGCCAAAGACTATCGTACTTGGACTCTGGATGACTGGAAACGCGTCGTTTGGTCGAGTCGATTTACCCTTTTCCGTTCCGATGGACGTGTTTGGGTATGGCGTTTACCAGGAGAACGCCTTTTGCCCGAATGTGTCGTATCAACTGTAAAGTTTGGTTGAAGAGGATTGATGGTATGGGCCTGTTTCTCCGGGTATGGGGTTGGCCTACTGGTGAAGGTTGATGGTGCGATGAATGCCGATAGATACTGTGATATTCTCGACAATCATGTCCTTTCTACCTTGTGGGCAACGTACTTGATTGCTGGTATCAAGACGACAACGCAACATGCCATGCTGCAAGGAGGACTCTTGATTGGTATGTGAACAACAACGTTAAACGCATGGAGTGGCCTTCGCAGATCCCTGATCTTAACCCAATTGAACATCTCTGGGACAATTGGACCGTCGGTTGAGGACCTGCACCCCACTCCCCAAAAGCAAGCCTGAACTATGGAACTTCATGTTAAACATTTGGAAGGAAATTCTTGCCACTATGGCTAATTTAGTGGAAAGCATTCCCAGAAGGGTTGCAGCTGTGATCGCAGCCAAAGGAGGCCCTATCTCCTATTAATTTTAATAAATATATGTGTCGTCGTCCCGTCACTTTCTTCCACATAGTGTAGTAACAATAAAGAAGTGTACATTGTTCAACAAGTGACGTATATATACATATATAATCAATAATTATAATAATGAACTAATGAACATACAAGATTTTGTTAAGCGAGAAAAACACAATAATATCGAATTATGTATATATATGTGTGTGTGTGTGTGTATGTATGTAAATGCGGTATTATTGCAAATAAAATAGATATTCAATGTCAAAAATATTAAAACTTTTTTTTTTTTTTTAATAATTAAACATTAAAGATTTTTCTGCTACTTAAAATAGTCTTATAGCATGCATTGCAATTCTATAAAATTATTTCAATGGAATATATTAATCCAGATGAATCATGTTGCATAAAGGTGAGGAAATTTTTCAATGTCAGAGAGTTTCGGACACTGTCTGTGAGAAATAAAAAATTTATATATATATATGAATGATGGAAGCAGATAAACTTCTAATACCTCACAGATTTCTACTCCTGCATGCATCGTCATTATTAATGTAGATTTAATTGTACAAGGAACCGGTCAAGAAATAGGAAAAATATAATTAGAAAAATATATACTTCAGTACTTAAAAAAAAATAAAAAACAGTCGGGAATGAAATTAAAAAAGCACATGCATTGAAAAATTTTAGCAAAAATTAACAGCATAATAATTTAAAAATTTATTAATAATTATTAAGACAAAACCACTAACTGTACTTAAAGTAAAGTATTATAATTTACTATAGAAGCAAATAGGGAATATTTTAGGGATTCCTAAAATCCTATGAAAAATTTATCTTTTGACCAGAAAATTAAAAGAAAAGAAAGCTGTCTTTAGAATAAAACTTCGATGCCTTCAGGTTAAATCTTCGATGCCTTCAAGTTAAATCTTCGATGTCTTCAGGGTAAATTTTCGATGTCTTCAGTATAAATCTTCGATGTTCAGGATAAATCAGAAGTATTAGCGTGTGCTGTCGATGCATATTAAATTACAACCGTTGACATTTTATTTTTGTAAAACAAAGCAGATAGTAGTAGTACAATTATTAATTTTAGCTTTAAAAATAAAAATATAAAAAGAACCTAGCCAGAATCCAAGAATGCAAATTCCTGTATAAGCTCTGTTCATAAGAGTGTCAACATGCAGATCTCGTGACGAGAGAGAATTTGTTTATAACTGTGAGACAAAAACGACCCCGAAGAAGGAAATATTGCGGGAAGAGGGGCTCTTGCGAGGAGTAAATGGCTTCGGAGGACCGGCATGGGGGACTGGCATGGGAAAAGAATGCTCACTCCCCCCCCTTCCAGACTCTGAACAAGCAGCGAACATAACTAATAAATTTTCTGGCGCTTTTTATTACACCAAGAAAGTGGCACATTGTTTTCGAAGTCAATCTTAACTAAATCATTAAGTTTTGCAAACAAAAAGGAATTTTTTTTTTTTTTTTTACACGTTAAAATTTTTTTTATATACATATATAACAGGTATAGGAAACTATTTGTTTTGAATAGCAATTTTTTAACTGAAAATAATTGGATGATAATTCTTTATCAAATCGAAATTGTAGTCGGCGTCGATGTGATGGCAACTACTATTACATAGCGTGGAGAGTTTAGTAACTGAAGAAGTATAAAACTGCATGCAGTTCCTTTATTACTGGATTCATGTTTAATATTACACATGTGAAATTCATCTTTCTTAAATTCTATAAAGATATTGTTTATTAAACTTTTCAATTTAATTTGGGAACTGTATAGTATCTATAATGGGCCTGATGTACGAGTGTCTGCCACTCGGTGCCACAGGTTTCAGTTCTAATCTCGAAGGTTTAAGGGATGTTTGTAGTAGTTCGAAATCCTCTTTAAATCATCACTGTCTAATGTGACTTTACAGCGTTGGGCGTAGGGCTGAGAACTTACACCATTAAAAGAAAACATCTCCTGTCTTGAAATTTGCCAGTAGACAGAGGGCAACTCCCATGGGATTGCAACACCAAGGATGATGATAGTATCTAAAAGGATATCGCATGGTTTTATATATGCATTGTCTAACTAATAGTTTATCATTCCATTACTTCAAATAATTCAGTTTATTCGATTTATACTGCATTATATATGTATACAAAAACGAGAATAAAAAGGGGGAAAAATCATTGTCCATTATGGAAGTTTTGGTTGTAAAAAATATTGCATATTCTTTGTTAATTACCATACTCAAATTCTTCATCAATTTTGCACCGATAGATGTTTAAATAAATAAAAATAACGTTAAATATGGTGAGAAATTTGGTTTAATGCGCATGTGCGAAATATCGACAAATTTAATTATCACTTTTAATCAGTTTGTCTATCTATAAAATATATTCTAATATCCACGTTGTAGTATTCACTATCTATGAATTTTTGTGTCGATTCACAACTATGGAACTCTTGGAAAGTAAACAACAGTCGAAACAATGAACAGAGGCTAATGAACCAATACTGAAGAAGGCAAAAGCAACTTTATAAGCCAACAAGGTTGTGGGTCTGTTTTCTAGAACGCAAAATGAATTATATTTATTGATTACCTTGAAAAAGTAAAAGCCATTAATGATGAATAGAACGCTAACTTATTACAGCCATTGAAAGACGAGGTTAAGATAAAGTGACTGCATCTAGAGAAAAACAATTATTTCACCATCACAGTGTTCCAGTACATTCGTCAATCTTAGCAATGCCTGTAATCAACAAACCAAACTCTTAAATGCTTGCTCATCCGCCGTATTTGCCAGATTTACCACCCAACGGCAAACACCTATTTCATAATTTAAAATAAATGGCTTGGTGGACAATGATTTGAGAGCAACCAGAAGATTATTGGTGCTGTGAATGGGTATTTCGAGGAACTCCACGAATCTTCTTATAAAAATGGCAATATCAACTATTTTATGGCAATATGGCAAGCTCAACGAATGGCAATATCAAATTAAAGCACCAATATGAAAGGTATATTAATCTTTATTGGGAACATATTTAAAAATAAAGGGTACCAATTTAAAAAAAAATGTTTTCTTTATCATGGCGGACAATCATCAGACCATCTTCGTACACGCGCTTGCACACATAGTAACTCTGTCTTTATTTACGAAATTGTTTTTAACCTACTATCTCGATTATAAATAGCCATTATGGAAGCGATTTACTTTTATAGTCATGTTGCTGGAAGATGTTATTTACTTCACTGTTTCTAAGGAAGAAAAAAAATCTATTTATCAGAGGTTCATCTTCGGCTTGGCTAAAGAGAACTAAATTTGTCTTGTTGACACATTTATTGTTTGAAGCCCAATTAACCAGATCAAAAATATGACAGATAACGCGTGTATTTAATAATTCCATCAGCAACCATATCTCGTGTAGACATACACAATGTGCTTTATTGAAACATTTGATGGAAAATTAAATTTTGTTGTCATTAGCCAGGCGTCTTTAAATTGGCATTGGTGTATATGTCGGCGTTTTAAAAAAAAAGAAAAGAATGAAAAAATAAAAATAAATAAATGATAATAAAAGAAAGTATGCTAAGATTTTGTAAAACATTGCATATTTTATTGTAGATCAAAATAAAAAAAAGTAAGAAGGAGGAGCACTTAAAAATAATAAATTATAGTTTAAAAAAATAAAAAAAACGCTTTTAGAGTTAATCAAAATAAAAAGTAAAAAATAATTGTTAACATAGAATAAAATCACTGGCGAGAAAATGAATGCCACTGTTCTAAAAGCGTGGGGTGCTCGATATCAATCGTTATAATTTTCACTTGTTTCATTCCGAAATACAGAGTTAGTTTAAAAATGTCATACAAAGCATATCAAAATATTTTATTGTCGTCGGTCCTTGATAAGTCTGCAACGTTGAAATTAAATCTGATCGCTTAAAGTAGGGCAAAATCGAGCCCAAAGAGTCAGTTACAAACAAACATACAGGTGAAACTAATAAAAGCATATTAATTAAAAGATTAATCAATTAAATAAATAATCTGTGGTGTTGAAGGAGCTAAATTCCTTGTCCATAACATCTAGATCAGGTCAATTAGACCCTAAGAAAGTCCTTTCGTTAAGAGAGATAAATTAGAGATAGAGATTTCTTTAAAACAGAGTAATACCAGGAAAAATGATAATAAAGGAAAGAATCATAAGATTTCGTAAAAGTATAATATATTTTAGTGACAAAAGAAGGACAAGTAAGAGCTATAAAAGAACGATTAATAAAATAAATAATGGATAATGGTTGTGGTGCCTTCTAGATCATCTAGATCCATATCTAGATCAGGTCCGATAGACACTAAACGACTTCCATTTGACAAGATTTTTGAGATGCCTAGATAATAGGAAACTTTGTGTTCTTGGTATATTATTATTGTTGTGTTGTTGATCTAATATGACTGCATATGAGCATTGGGCGTAGGGTTGACAACCAGACCCCATAAAAAAAAAAAACATCTTCTGTCTCGATATTTTCAGTAGGCAGACGGTCTTGGTTCACCATGGAGCTGTTGCGCCAATGAAAAAGAAATAGTAATTTTACTTAATTCTCCAGTCATTAACTTAGTTTTTAAAATACTTTATACGATTCACACGTCTCTTAAAAAATTAAACAAATCTAAGGAGAATATTTTAATATACCTTTTATACTTTTATCATTGGTAACCGTTCTTAATGTTTTATAGTAATATTTTCTTTAAAAGTTTTTGAGAAATACATTTTAACCCATCAAAGAATAATATTTTAAAAATAACTTTATTAATACATTTCTTTTATTAAAGTGACATGATGTGAACATGACATGACATACATTGTGGCAGGTATGTATATGCATGCCACAATATTTTCACTCATTTTTACTCTCATTTTTCTTTTTACATTTTACACTTGGCATAACTTTATTAAAAGTTTTAATTTATATCTATCTTGATCCATATGTCTCTCTATCTTTATCTACCTTTTTTTTTTGTATCTATCAGTATCAATATATATAAAACTATATTGATATATCGTTTATATTAATTGAAAAGTTTACAGCTATGAATAAATTTATTTATTGTTTTTCTGAAAGTTGCTTTCAGTTGAAAGAAGAAAAAAATGAAAATACAGACTTTTAGTTAAAACAAGTAATATATATATATAAAAAAAAAAAAAAAAAATAAAGTCAATTCCTACTTTTTTTTTCACTGTATTGCAGAAAGTCCTTTATAAATAATTTTATTTTTTTTTAAGTTTATCTGGCGCCATCTATTGGTAGATATATGCAACTTAAATCTAAAAAAACTAAAACTAATTAATTAAATTTAATTACTGAATTAATATTTGAAAAAACTGTATCACATCAAGTGTCATCCACTACAAGTTAAAAAAAAAAAAATGTATTTGAACTCGAGTGGATGAATAAAAAGTATTTTATGAACGATTGAAAATTTGAACAAGATATATATATATGGAGAGTGTGAGCTAACGGAAGGAATTGAAAAAAAAAAAAAAAATTGCAGGTAATATCTATATAGTATAGTCATTATATAAATTTAATCAATAAAATTTTCATGGAGCTCTCCGAGCTGTTTTAAGCGTGTTTTAGCGTTTTTGAGAGTAAATTGCGACCGATTCGGCTGCAATTTGGTACATAGGTGCGTCGATCGGCTATCTGCGTTTTTGCGTGCGACCTCAATTTGTCGCGTTATGGCCAGATTCAGGTGCGAATTTGGCCAAAAACTGCATTTGGCCGAAACACAAAAAGTTGCATAGGAATAATTTATTTGTCGCTTCCAGAGGATGTAATACAACGCCACGAATCTATAGGCACCAACCGCGTGTCTGTGAGAAATTATTTGTAGAAGTTATGGGCATGCGTTCGCCTAGTCCGGATCGCGCATTTCCCCACATACCCCTTGCCCATATGGGGAGAAATTAACGTGCTAGGGCCACAATGTGGATGTCGTTCAATAGCGTTTCACGCCCCTAAGTGACCCCCTTAAAATAATTGCCCTAGCAAATTTATTTCGGTAGATATTCGCAAGTATGCGTTTAAGTCACAAATCGACGCTCTGGGGGCTCTGCGAGCTGTTTTAAGCGTGTTTTAGCGTTTTTGAGAGTAAATTGCGACCGATTTGGCTGCAATTTGGTACATAGGTGCGTCGGATGAATACATTGCGATCGGCTATCTGCGTTTTTGCGTGCGACCTCAATTTGTCGCGTTATGGCCAGATTCAGGTGCGAATTTGGCCAAAAACTGCATTTGGCCGAAACACAAAAAGTTGCATAGGAATAATTTATTTGTCGCTTCCAGAGGATGTAATACAACGCCACGAATCTATAGGCACCAACCGCGTGTCTGTGAGAAATTATTTGTAGAAGTTATGGGCATGCGTTCGCCTAGTCCCGATCGCGCAAGTGCCGATATACAACGTGCCCATATGGGGAGAAATTAACGTGCTAGGGCCACAATGTGGATGTCGTTCAATAGCGTTTCACGCCCGTAAGTGACCCCCTTAAAAGAATTGCCCTAGCAAATTTATTTCGGTAGATATTCGCAAGTATGCGTTTAAGTCACAAATACGCTGTGGGAGCTCTCCGAGCTGTTTTAAGCGTGTTTTAGCGTTTTTGAGAGTAAATTGCGACCGATTCGGCTGCAATTTGGTACATAGGTGCGTCGGATGAATACATTGCGATCGGCTATCTGCGTTTTTGCGTGCGACCTCAATTTGTCGCGTTATGGCCAGATTCAGGTGCGAATTTGGCCAAAAACTGCATTTGGCCGAAACACAAAAAGTTGCATAGGAATAATTTATTTGTCGCTTCCAGAGGATGTAATACAACGCCACGAATCTATAGGCACCAACCGCGTGTCTGTGAGAAATTATTTGTAGAAGTTATGGGCATGCGTTCGCCTAGTCCGGATCGCGCATTTCCCCACATACCCCTTGCCCATATGGGGAGAAATTAACGTGCTAGGGCCACAATGTGGATGTCGTTCAATAGCGTTTCACGCCCCTAAGTGACCCCCTTAAAATAATTGCCCTAGCAAATTTATTTCGGTAGATATTCGCAAGTATGCGTTTAAGTCACAAATCGACGCTCTGGGGGCTCTGCGAGCTGTTTTAAGCGTGTTTTAGCGTTTTTGAGAGTAAATTGCGACCGATTTGGCTGCAATTTGGTACATAGGTGCGTCGGATGAATACATTGCGATCGGCTATCTGCGTTTTTGCGTGCGACCTCAATTTGTCGCGTTATGGCCAGATTCAGGTGCGAATTTGGCCAAAAACTGCATTTGGCCGAAACACAAAAAGTTGCATAGGAATAATTTATTTGTCGCTTCCAGAGGATGTAATACAACGCCACGAATCTATAGGCACCAACCGCGTGTCTGTGAGAAATTATTTGTAGAAGTTATGGGCATGCGTTCGCCTAGTCCGGATCGCGCATTTCCCCACATACCCCTTGCCCATATGGGGAGAAATTAACGTGCTAGGGCCACAATGTGGATGTCGTTCAATAGCGTTTCACGCCCCTAAGTGACCCCCTTAAAATAATTGCCCTAGCAAATTTATTTCGGTAGATATTCGCAAGTATGCGTTTAAGTCACAAATCGACGCTCTGGGGGCTCTGCGAGCTGTTTTAAGCGTGTTTTAGCGTTTTTGAGAGTAAATTGCGACCGATTTGGCTGCAATTTGGTACATAGGTGCGTCGGATGAATACATTGCGATCGGCTATCTGCGTTTTTGCGTGCGACCTCAATTTGTCGCGTTATGGCCAGATTCAGGTGCGAATTTGGCCAAAAACTGCATTTGGCCGAAACACAAAAAGTTGCATAGGAATAATTTATTTGTCGCTTCCAGAGGATGTAATACAACGCCACGAATCTATAGGCACCAACCGCGTGTCTGTGAGAAATTATTTGTAGAAGTTATGGGCATGCGTTCGCCTAGTCCCGATCGCGCAAGTGCCGATATACAACGTGCCCATATGGGGAGAAATTAACGTGCTAGGGCCACAATGTGGATGTCGTTCAATAGCGTTTCACGCCCGTAAGTGACCCCCTTAAAAGAATTGCCCTAGCAAATTTATTTCGGTAGATATTCGCAAGTATGCGTTTAAGTCACAAATACGCGCTGTGGGAGCTCTCCGAGCTGTTTTAAGCGTGTTTTAGCGTTTTTGAGAGTAAATTGCGACCGATTCGGCTGCAATTTGGTACATAGGTGCGTCGGATGAATACATTGCGATCGGCTATCTGCGTTTTTGCGTGCGACCTCAATTTGTCGCGTTATGGCCAGATTCAGGTGCGAATTTGGCCAAAAACTGCATTTGGCCGAAACACAAAAAGTTGCATAGGAATAATTTATTTGTCGCTTCCAGAGGATGTAATACAACGCCACGAATCTATAGGCACCAACCGCGTGTCTGTGAGAAATTATTTGTAGAAGTTATGGGCATGCGTTCGCCTAGTCCGATCGCGCATTTGCCGATATACAACGTGCCCATATGGGGAGAAATTAACGTGCTAGGGCCACAATGTGGATGTCGTTCAATAGCGTTTCACGCCCGTAAGTGACCCCCTTAAAAGAATTGCCCTAGCAAATTTATTTCGGTAGATATTCGCAAGTATGCGTTTAAGTCACAAATCGACGCTGTGGGGCTCTCCGAGCTGTTTTAAGCGTGTTTTAGCGTTTTTGAGAGTAAATTGCGACCGATTCGGCTGCAATTTGGTACATAGGTGCGTCGGATGAATACATTGCGATCGGCTATCTGCGTTTTTGCGTGCGACCTCAATTTGTCGCGTTATGGCCAGATTCAGGTGCGAATTTGGCCAAAAACTGCATTTGGCCGAAACACAAAAAGTTGCATAGGAATAATTTATTTGTCGCTTCCAGAGGATGTAATACAACGCCACGAATCTATAGGCACCAACCGCGTGTCTGTGAGAAATTATTTGTAGAAGTTATGGGCATGCGTTCGCCTAGTCCCGATCGCGCAAGTGCCGATATACAACGTGCCCATATGGGGAGAAATTAACGTGCTAGGGCCACAATGTGGATGTCGTTCAATAGCGTTTCACGCCCGTAAGTGACCCCCTTAAAAGAATTGCCCTAGCAAATTTATTTCGGTAGATATTCGCAAGTATGCGTTTAAGTCACAAATACGCGCTGTGGGAGCTCTCCGAGCTGTTTTAAGCGTGTTTTAGCGTTTTTGAGAGTAAATTGCGACCGATTCGGCTGCAATTTGGTACATAGGTGCGTCGGATGAATACATTGCGATCGGCTATCTGCGTTTTTGCGTGCGACCTCAATTTGTCGCGTTATGGCCAGATTCAGGTGCGAATTTGGCCAAAAACTGCATTTGGCCGAAACACAAAAAGTTGCATAGGAATAATTTATTTGTCGCTTCCAGAGGATGTAATACAACGCCACGAATCTATAGGCACCAACCGCGTGTCTGTGAGAAATTATTTGTAGAAGTTATGGGCATGCGTTCGCCTAGTCCGGATCGCGCATTTCCCCACATACCCCTTGCCCATATGGGGAGAAATTAACGTGCTAGGGCCACAATGTGGATGTCGTTCAATAGCGTTTCACGCCCCTAAGTGACCCCCTTAAAATATTGCCCTAGCAAATTTATTTCGGTAGATATTCGCAAGTATGCGTTTAAGTCACAAATCGACGCTCTGGGGGCTCTGCGAGCTGTTTTAAGCGTGTTTTAGCGTTTTTGAGAGTAAATTGCGACCGATTTGGCTGCAATTTGGTACATAGGTGCGTCGGATGAATACATTGCGATCGGCTATCTGCGTTTTTGCGTGCGACCTCAATTTGTCGCGTTATGGCCAGATTCAGGTGCGAATTTGGCCAAAAACTGCATTTGGCCGAAACACAAAAAGTTGCATAGGAATAATTTATTTGTCGCTTCCAGAGGATGTAATACAACGCCACGAATCTATAGGCACCAACCGCGTGTCTGTGAGAAATTATTTGTAGAAGTTATGGGCATGCGTTCGCCTAGTCCCGATCGCGCAAGTGCCGATATACAACGTGCCCATATGGGGAGAAATTAACGTGCTAGGGCCACAATGTGGATGTCGTTCAATAGCGTTTCACGCCCGTAAGTGACCCCCTTAAAAGAATTGCCCTAGCAAATTTATTTCGGTAGATATTCGCAAGTATGCGTTTAAGTCACAAATACGCGCTGTGGGAGCTCTCCGAGCTGTTTTAAGCGTGTTTTAGCGTTTTTGAGAGTAAATTGCGACCGATTCGGCTGCAATTTGGTACATAGGTGCGTCGGATGAATACATTGCGATCGGCTATCTGCGTTTTTGCGTGCGACCTCAATTTGTCGCGTTATGGCCAGATTCAGGTGCGAATTTGGCCAAAAACTGCATTTGGCCGAAACACAAAAAGTTGCATAGAATAATTTATTT
>BPLR01005230.1:0-32832 GCA_021605095.1 Caerostris extrusa | reverse complement strand
TATTAAGAAATACATTATGCGTGTAGTATCTCTATATTCAAAAACTATCTGTCGAAATTATGAGAAAAAATTTACTTTGATTTTAAAATAATATTCTTGAGTAAACAAATATCGTACTAGTAAAATAAACATTTTTTAATGATTTCATTTTTTTTTTTATTTCATTTATATTTATATATTTTTTTTTTTTTTAAATTTCATTTGAGTGTTATATATTTCTTTTACAATGTGCGTTTAGTATCCTTATTATTATATTATCTTTTTGTTTACGTGTAAGAATAATAGTAAAAACAATAATAATAACTCACTTTGATTCAATTTTTCATTCTAAAAATGTCTATAGGGATGTAAATAAATCTGATATATAGGGATATATAATTTTTGCTCTATGCGGCCCGCTGATTTATGATTTCCCAAAGTGGCAAACAAGATCATTCAAGTTTTGGCCACCTCTGTATTAGCTGTTTGTATATATTAGCTTACCTACATATCGGAATACATCGCTGATGTGTTTTTGAATTAGCTCTAGTCATCTAGCGAGCAGAAATAACATGATTTATACCATCATAAGGGCTTTCTATATTCCTTGAAAAGTTATCACCAAGATGTTATAATTAATTTCTTTTTTGGGTTTTTCTTGACTTCCTGGACAACATGTTTCACACACTTTGTTGATCTGTCATTGAAATTCTAGCCGTTTATCCTTTTTAATATCTGTTTTTCTAATGATTTTCAATTTTGTTGCTGTAGCTTATGTGCACTTCGGATTTTAAATAATTACTGTCTTTCTTTACTTTTTTTCGAGATGTCTGAAAGTGAGGCACATTAGAGTTTTTGTATAGTGACTGTTATTATGATTTTGTTGTACAATCTGATTGTGATTCTATAAAGCACATGACAATCGACACAGCGAATATTGTTATTCAAAATGGCTATGTTTCTAGTTCAGTCCTCGACAATATATATATATATATATACAAACAATATAGAGACAATGTCTTCGACACTAAATGTCTTTATGCATGTTGTTCTAATGCAGCTGGCAATACAAAGACAGTTAATCTTTATGCCATAAGCAAGGGCTGCACCGTTGTTACTCATATAGCCCTTCCTGAATGGGGGGCGCACATATCTTGAAGATATGATACGGAAGGAGTGACACTGGCTCCCCACAACGCCCTACGATCCTATTAGACCAGGATCTACGGTTTAAAGAGGATTTTGAACCACACCACAAACATCCATTCAAACTGAAACCTGTGGCAATGAGAGCCAGATTGCTAGCCCTCGACCATCAGGCCCTTTAAGTTAAACTAACGCTTAAATTAACTTTGGTGAATCATTTGCACCGCACTGGCATTTTTGATAGCCCAAATTTCCCGCCTGTGGGAAAACGAGATCACGGACATGCACCATATAGCAGGATGCCCAGACTTGCATGGAGACTCCGAGGTGAAAAGATATTGGAGTGCTAGAACTTTGCTGATGAAACAATGACTTTTTTTCTTATTGTTTTTTTCTGACGCGTGTTTTACACTTTGATCTCGTAAGAGTTTGCCACATCTTCTCATGCCGTTGTAAAAAAAATCATTCCTATTACATAAAATAAAAGAACATTAAAATTTTTTTGATATTTATAATGAACGATACTTTATAGCGGAAAATCGGAGTTGTCACATTGTAAAATGATTCCTTAACTATATTTTAAGTTATTAAAATGAAAAGGTTTTAGAAAGTTTCCAAAATATCAGCAAATTTTCTTTTTTTTCGGATGGAGCATAATTATAAATCATTCTAAAAATATTCAAAGTGCAGAAATCTCTTTCATACTGGTCGAAATATTTCTGTTTATAACTAATCTATTTATTAACAAAACAAGTAATTAACCATTAAAATAAGCAATGTACAATTGCAATGAATGAAAATTTCAGAATTTTTGAAATTCTGAAAATTATTTAAAAAGACCAGCGGAAGCAAAAGTTATATAATTTTTATGAAAAATTTAAAAGAAAACTACATTTAAACTAAAAACTACTAAACAGTTATTGAACTACATTTTGCAAGAAAACTACATTTAAACACATATTGTTAAAATATGTATGTTTAATAAATTTGTATAGAGTGTATTTTATATTTTATTGCTTTTTGTTCTAAACGAGATTTATAGTAATTAGGTTATTCATAGAACAGTTTTTTGAATATTACTAATTTTTTTATACTTCTCCTCGAAAATCCTTGAATTTTATTGATTTTCATATCAATTAAGAAAATATAATTATAAAGAAGGCAGTTTTTTTAAACTAGCGCAAGGGTTTTTAGAAACTAAGCAACAAAAGTAATAAAAATATAAAACACAATTAAAGTTTGAGTTCTTCTTTTCATTTATAACTCCTAAATGAACATTTTGAATGATTCCTGAGAACCATAATTGCTTCATACTTGTATGCGTGTATTGCAGACTAAGAATAATTTTCATTTCATGGACAAAAAATATTTCTATATCATTTAAATATTCATAACTTTAGAGCTTCAATTGCATTTCAGACACTGTGTCTGACATTTTATCGTCATGAAATGGATTTTTAAAACAGCTAATACTAATTCTGTTAAAAAATGAATTGTATTTTTAGGCTTTATAGGCTTTAATTTATTAAAGAAATTGAAACCAAATGGAAAGAAAATTAAAAAAAAATAATATATTCTTTTTTGAACTAATTCCTCATAAAAGATTTATGAAATATAAAAAAAAAAAAACCAACACTAATAACTAAAAATATTTATATGAAGGCTAATAATGAAATTTTTAATTGCATATTTGGTTTAAGAGGTTCCGTTAATTTATTTTCATATTGTCATAAAAATTAGAATTTTGTAGTGTGCAGGTAAACCAGATTGTAACTGGGTGTGGTTGAGCTTGAGATACTTGACGCGCAGGTTGGAGAAATCGCAGCTTTATGTACACACGCACAAACATCACACACATACAATTTGGAGACATACAATAATTAACACATTTAAAGAGAGATAATTATAGATTGGTGGAAGGACTCCACTTCTAAGCCGAAAACCCGAATTGATAAGCGCAGCGTGCGAGAAAGATACTTCCTCTCCGTGTGAGAGTTTGTAGGCCAACTAATGCGTTGGGATGCACTAACTATATTTCTTCTCGAGATGAGAGATTATAAACTAAATTTTCTTCCCCTGATTTGAGACTCTCGAGGCCGACTGACCATTTCTCCTGAACGCCACATGGGTCATTCTTGCCAGTGCGAAGAAAGAAGAATGGCCACAAATTTGCATAAGATTTTTTTTATTAAAACTGAGTTTAAATAGATTCTTACTTAATTCCAATTTTAAGATAATAGAAAATTGTAAATAAGCATAAAAATTATCCCTAAATTCAAACATGATTAAAATAGCTAGGGGAATCTTATTTCATATAAGATCTACTAATGCAGAATACTGAGTATTATTTTTAAATTTATATACAGATCCACCAAATATACTGTAAAATTTTCCAAAATGTGTCAGTCCTCTTGAATTATAGAATTACATAAATAATTTTAAAGAAAAAAAGCATTTTTAATTATTAGAAATTTAAAACTTTTTATTTTTATAATTACAATTAATAATAAAAATTGTATAATATAGGAAAACAATAATTTTTAAAAATCTACTAAAAATAGAAAAATTTTTTTCTGGTGACTTCAGGTTTTAAAATATTTCTGTTAGTTACAAAAGTTAAAACGTTTACGTTTAAAAGCCGTTTAAAGTTACGTTTTAAAACCTTTAAAAAAATATATATTTATCGATATACAGGTTTTTAAATCAATAGCCGACATCTTAAAGATATCAGAAGATAGTGTGTTTTCAATTTTACATGAAAATTTGAGCTTTTGAGCCTGATTATTTGAAATTTGAGTATGCTTAAGTTGCTTTTTGAAATTTTCGGTGCCGCGTTTGCTTACATCAGATCGAAAACAACAACTCGTCGACGATTCAGAGAGCTGTTTGGACTTCAAGCGAGATAAAAGGATTTCTTGCTTTGGAATGTGACAATGGATGAAACATAGATCCACTACTACACATTTGAATTAAAATGATCTTCAAATGAGTAGTCAGCAGCCGGTAAAAGCCGTCCAAAGCGAATAAAAACTGAAGAATCAGCAGGCAAGGTTATGACATCCGTATTTTGGGACACACATGATATTTGTTCCCCGACTATCTTAAGAAATACAAAACTAACAATAGCGAATATTACATGACATTATTAGATTGTTTGAATGTAGAAATTAAAAAAAAAAGTGATGCTTTCACCAAGACAATGCCCGTTGTCATGAAAACTATGGTTAAATTTAATGATTAACGCTTCGAATTGCTTCCCCACCCACCGTACTCTCCAGATTTGGCCTCCAGCGATACTGGCGTTTCGCAGACATCAAAAGATGCTTCAGGGAAAAATATTTGGCTGAAATTAAGACGTGATTATCGAAACTGAGGCCTATTCAGAGAGCAAAGACAAATCATTCTACAAAAGAGGCATTGAAATGTTAGGGAAGCATTGGAATGAATATATCACTCTTGAAGGAGATTATGCTAACGTATAAAGTCGAACTTCTTAAAAAAATGTTTTCTTAACTAGACCGGAAACTTATTGAGTGATGTGTTAAATATGGGACATTTAACTCTAATGTGCTTCAGGAAGTTCCCTTCAAAACGTTGGATAATATTTAGGCACGGAATTGGTGTAAATCTTATTAGTC
Organism: Caerostris extrusa; assembly: GCA_021605095.1. NCBI lineage: Eukaryota > Metazoa > Arthropoda > Arachnida > Araneae > Araneidae > Caerostris > Caerostris extrusa. The sequence continues at coordinate 28,069 of BPLR01005230.1, read as the reverse complement.
AGCAGACTAGCGTGTTAAAAGTCATTTGTGAATTTGTTGATAGTCATTTGTTAAAAAGCACTGTTTGGACACTGGATAAAGCACAATATCTGCTTATATTGCTTACGAGAAATATCTAGCGCTGAAATTTCAGTATGTTTCGAAATAGAACATAATTGATAAAAGTTTCTCTTTAATTGCAGGAAGAGGTATATGAAAAGACGACGAAAAACTTGGTGGAGAATGTTGTCGAAGGTTACAATGGAACAGTCTTCGCATATGGTGCTACAGGTATTTTAGTTATTTATAAATATTATTTACTTTCATCGTTTCCAATAAGTAAAAATCACTGAAAAACAGGGATTTTTAAATTTTAAGAAAAAAAAAATAAAATTGCATTTTTCATAATAAAATTGAGGAGACAAAAATTATATTAAGTTTATATTATAAGCATTAAAACAACAGTTATCTAGATAACTATAATTCGATTTAAAATAGAAAACCTTTTTTAAAAATTAAAATTCAGTATTAATTTGATAAACATGGAAATATGTTGATTTATTATACATACTATATTGTATACAGATCCATATAATGTTTTCACTGTATATATTATTTAAAATTCAAGAATTACATTAAAATGTTTTTCTTAATTATTGAAAAGTTCACTTTCTGAATTTTGTCAAACTAATTCATTATTTATCAATTGATTTTATTGTATATTATTACATTATAAAAATTTTTTTAACGAAATGAAAATTTTCTATTCATAATCTAATAAATAAATTATAATAAACAACTTTATAAATATATTTGATAGGATCTGGAAAAACACACACAATGGTTGGAGTAGACGAAGATCCAGGAATCATGGTCCGGCTCTTCAGGATCTTTTTTAGGAAAATAGATTTGAAAAACAAAATGTATGACGTATCCATGTCATACTTAGAGGTTGAGAATCATAATCTGTTTTATTTTAAATTTATACTTTTTATCTAATGATTTTAATAATATTTGAATTTTTTTGTAATTTTTATTATGCTAACTAAATTGCTGTATTTGAGGGTTATTGATTGTACATAGTGTAAAACGAAGTAAAAGCCTTATATAAATTTTTACTACCCGAATATGGCCTTGGTGAGTAATATTTTAAAGTCATTGAATAATTTTTGTTTCAGTATAGAAATAATTAAAACAATAAAATAAAATAAAATGAAATGCTTGCAAATTAAAAGAGACAAATACACAATAGGAAAAAAATGTAACAAACACCAAAACCTCAGCATAATACATTTCTTTGTGCATGTCTATATAGCCAGTACTCGAGTTATTAGTTTTTCGATATTAACTACTTTGAATTAATAACCGTTACAAAATATTTTTAACTAATAAAGTCATTAATTAATTTTTTTAATGTAAAATAAAATATTGATGAAAAATTTCATCAAAAGTATGCCATTTGAAAAATTTTTTATTTAAAAAATAGCTTTTTTTTTTTGCAATAATTGCCACATCAAAAGGTAAAAAATTTTTTTTTTATTTATCTTATTATTAAGCTTAATATTATAACATTCAATATTTGAAACAATCAAGAAATGCATTGATAAAAATGAATACAAACATTTTACCATTAAATCACGAAAATTGTAAAAATAAATTTTTAAAAATAATTCTTAATCTAATTAATTCCAAATATTTGCAAATTCTCAATTAATAAAAAAAGAGAGCCTTTTCGAACTAATTGACTTTTAGCAGCTCTAATTTCCTTTAATAACATTACATTTAAACATACATTTGTTAATTTGATATAAAAATAAATAATTAAATAAATTTAAAAATTTATCAAAAATTAAAAAAATATAATTTTTATTAAATTAATTAATTATTAATTATCACTATTAAAAATTTAATTTAAAATTAACACTTAATTTTTAAAGTTATTAAATTAAATTAATTATTAATTAATTTTTAAATATAGACAGTACTAAGATACATCGATTCACATGTTAATGCATATATACTGCATTCTGTTTTAAATACATAGATAACCGTTTTATTCAAATATCAAAATTTTGACTTCCCACCATGTGAAATGTTGAGTTCAGAGAGGAAAGAAATGTAATTTCAAGTCTTCTGGGTTTAAATCGTAAGAAATACAGAAACACATACATTTATTTATTCCTTTTTTGCATTCAGATTGACATTATAAATATTTGAAGCATGTATAAAATTAAAAAAAAAAAATCATGTATGTAAAGAGACAAAATATAAATTATCTTGAAATAATATAAAAGATTTTCATGGGTATGTAATATATGTTACGTTACATGTGTTTCAAATTTTATACTGTGTAATTTTATTACATCTAATAATTCATTTTTATTGTTTAATATCATGTGCTAATTGTGTCACGAATAATATAAAAGTGATGCTTACATTTAAATGTAATTTTTTATTGTGTTAGATTTACAACGAGAACATACGTGACCTGTTGAATCCTTCGATGTCACAACTTGAACTAAGAGAAGATGCCAAAGGAAACCACCAGGTAGCTGGTCTATCAGAAGTGGAAATATGCTCTTCTGAAGAAGTAAGAATAATTTCCAAGCAAAACATTTATCTCACAAATTAATTCAGAAACTCCAGGTTGAGTCATTATTATTAATATTAATTAGTAGTAATGTTACACTTATTCCAGTTAAGCTAATGTTAGTGCTATACTTACGTTGGTTATACAGCATTATGTTAGTTTCTCAGTTGCTGTTATGTTAGCATATTTTTTTTCTGAATTATAACTCACCTATTTCTGTATTTGTAAGTTTTTATTTTTTATTGAAACACAAATATTGTATTACTTAAAAAGATAATTTTTTCCACTCTCACATTTTTTAACCAGTAAGAACTACAGAGCCCTGCTTACAGGGAGGAAGTAAAAGTAGGGTTACAGGACCCTATCTGATTAGGATAAATATTTACAGGATAGCTACGAAAGATGTAGGATATGTTCCAAATAGTTACAGGATAGCTACAAAAGATACATGATAAATTTCAGACAGTTAAAGGACACTTCCTTAATATTCCTGACCCGTCACCCAGTAGCTAGCTTTTTAAAAATTTAATTTTTTTTTCAAATAATGCTCATTAGTTACATAAAGTTAAACATTTCAATGTAGGCGATATACATTAACGTATTTTTATAACGCATGCTTTCAAATGTAAAATTAGACATTCATATGATTTAACAGTTTCCAATACAGTTTTAAAATTTTGATCCCTTTTTTTTTTTAATGCTAATCGCCAGAAAATGACTGCATCTTCAATATTGAACAGATAAATTCAGAAATTAAAAAATCAAATTATCGAATTTCAAAGCAACTTAATAAACAACAATAAATTTGTAGATATATTTTTTTTTTTTTTTCATCGCTGATGTATGCTGACGTTCGCAGGTGATGTCTCTTCTGATGAGGGGCAACAAGCGCCGAAGCCAAGAGTCCACCGGTGCCAACAAGACCTCCTCTCGCTCCCACGCCGTCCTCATGGTGCAGGTGAAGAAGAAGAGTCCGGCCCACAGCCACCAGCAGACCATGAGGACGGGCAGGTTGTACATGGTGGACTTGGCGGGCTCAGAGAGGGCTGCTCAAACACAGGTAACATGGGAAAAAAACCCGATTAGCAGATGCGCTAATTTTTTACTTTAGCATAAGGTGGATTGACTATGACTGGAAGATGACATACTCATTAACAATAAGCACCCTAAAGCATAGAATCAGAAAAGCCATATGTACTCACTGTTACTTGGCCATAGATGATATATTCAAAAAAAAAAATACCTAGAAAACTATCTAACATATGTTTAATGTTTTTATATATAATATTTTTTATATAATTTTTGCTTCGATTTTTGTAATATGCAACCACAACAGTTGCGAATCAAAGGGTTTTAATTGATATTTTTTATACTCAAACCTAAAATTGTTTGTTCAGTAATATGTGTTGATTAAAAAAGGCTTGTCATTTTAAAGTAGTATTTAATAACAATTACGTCAACATTGAATTCTGCAAACATACTGCATTCTATAATGAAGTAGGTTTTGGGCAATAAGAACACAAGAAATGAAAATTTACATTAATAAGATAGCTCGTTATTGCAAAGAATCTGATGTTATTCTACAATAAGATTTAAAAGATTCAATAAAATATCTTTCATTTAGGCTACAACTCTACATTTAGGCTAGAATCTACAGATCCTACATTTAGGTTAGTAGGGTATTTGCAAAAGATCTGATCTTTTAACTTGCAATAAAATAGAAAAGATTGAATAAATTATCATTCTAACATTTAAATATTTGCTTTTATATTAAACTAAAGCTGAATCCTGCTTCTTAATTTAATCTTTCAGTAAAATTTTAAGATATTTCAAACAATTTAGTAATCATATTTGAGTAAAACGGACATATGTAGTAATAAACTGAATGAGGAGAGGAGTGCCGCGGACTTAGCAGCTCTGGCCTAAAGCAAGCTGTTTTGTATTAAAAAAAAAAAAAATTCACTTCTCTCGTATGGAAAATAATTTCTTCAACCTTCTGTAAAAATGTGAGTTTTCGATGAATTTGAAAATTTTCTTTTGAGTTATTTATGGCATTCGCCAATGAAAAGGTAGTTGAGCTTTTGTTTCTTCACTATATATTCATCCTAATTCACAAAAATTTTTGAAGTAATCTGAAACCACCATCAAAAATTGAAAAAAGACCACGCTTTTTATATTTGTAATGTTATTGGACCACAACGAAAATATAAACGTCACTCGCTATTTTGAACTCGATATTTTTTACTAGTGTAGATTATTTCATTGAATCATCAAAATTTTTTTTTTTTCATTAAATTTATTTTACAAATATTAAACGATTATTTATCAATTCAATATTATATGAACTGTCTTGTACTCTTGTGGAGTGCAGTTATATCACTCGGCTAAATTCGTAGCCGATATTAGTTGTAAAAACCCCCATAAAATACAAGGTAAAGAATCAACTAATCCATATCTATTACAGCAAGCTCGACAACAATCATGGTATGTCAAATGGCTGAATTTGGGAACATCAACGCTTGCAAGAGAGATTATTATAAAGAAGGCTTTAAATCACATATTTCCAACGATTATGTATTAAAAGATTTTAAGTAAAAAAAAATCACATACCCTCTTAGCAGAAACCATTGTTCGTATTGATTTTCTTTAAGGCTTTTTTTTTTGTCTAGACAGGAAAATTAATTATTACGTTATCATTAATTCCAATTATGAGGAAACCCATTGAATAATGTCCTTCTCAAGAAAAAATATTCCGGGATTTCACCGGATTATTATATTTCTCCGGAATAACTCCGAATGCAACATGTTTAAAAAAAGAAAAACTTCGGAATGTGTAGAAATAAATCAGTTAAAGGAAGAAGCATTTAATGAGATGTAATTTTAAAAATAATTTATAAATGGAAAAATTAAATATTATTTTTAAATATGATATCTTCTAAAAGAAAATATTTTAGGATAAACAAATATCTTAATGGATCAGATTCCCAGAATAGTTTATTTCAGAACAATTTTTTTTACTAAAATCAAAAATGTGTATTGTTGAAATTATGATAAATAAGTTTTATCAATTTTATTAATTATTACTAGAATCAGAACTACAATCCTTTGATTCAACGCCAGAGTTTTGGAGATCTCCATATGATACAACGCTGCTATTATCATTAAAAATATCCTCCCATTCATTGTGAAAAAAAAGAAAAGTTAATAAAACCTGTAGTAATCAATCATTTTTTGTGCCCCGAAGACATTAGGTTAAATGTGCGTGAAACAACATGACGTCGCGATAGAATGATTGTTGCCAGATATACGATATCACAAGTGAAATTGAATTACCTTTAGAATAATATAAGGTAGCTCAAAATACTCGTTTCAGTCAATTTCCTTACGAGATAACTCGTGGTATTTCAAGAAGATACAAATATGGGATATACTGGGAATTATCCGTTAAACGATTACACTGGGGATTATTCATTAAGTGATTGACAAGAAATTATCCAGAAAAAATTTGATGATGAAAATACTAGATACATTTCTGATTTATTCTCTGTTATATTTTCTTAATTCTATATTTAAAGGTGATTACAAAAGTAATTGCTTACTTTTACAGTTGTCTTTCATAAATTGCTTTTAACTAATTTAAAAATAGTTTGCTGAATTTTACTACACGAACAAATGTTTTTGAATTGTATGGTATTGTTTGAAGATGGTGTTTTTGTCAATGAATTTTCTTTCATTTGTAGAATACAGGAAAAAGATTATTAGAAGGTGCACATATCAACAAATCTCTTCTTGCTCTTGGAAATTGTATTAATGCTCTTGGTAAGAAAAAAAAATGAAGATTGTTTTATAAATCCCTATGATATTTGTTAAGGGTATATAATATTGTAAAAGTGAAATGTCTTATAAAAAGTTTAAAATTTGTTTTTTTAAGTCATAAAAGATTTTCAGAGAGTAAAGTTTGACGAATACATGTTGCAGATTTAGTGGAAAAATCAATAATTATTGCAGAACAGATAATTTTCTTATTAATAAAGAATACATAAAATACTTTTCTTAAGAATACATATAATATATAGTCCTAAGAAAAGAATGTATATGCTTCAGAACAAAAAGTTTTGTGATATATTTTAAAATAATGATAGCTTTAAACTACTTTATATATTATGTATCTTTAAAAATGCTTTGAAATCAGACCTTTTATTTAGGATATCGCACTAGTTTGGCATATAAGATTATATATTTATTTGTGCGAATGTTAACTGTTATACGCCTGTTTATATATTTGTTTTTTTTAGCATAAGATCTCTGATTAAAGATTCGCACTGATTTTAATATATGCATATTTTTTTAATTTTAGAAACTCCTCTTTAAATTGAAATAAATATAAAAACAATTGCTTTCGTCTGGAATTTTGAATTACAAATCAGGGCATTTTTGTGTTTAATGGAAAATCTGTTTTCGTATTGTTTTATGATATATAATGAAAGTTTAATTTAGGAATAACCATTCAGTAATATTTTTATTCGTTTAATAAGTAGCATACGTTACAAAAAGTAAATGGTAAGAGTTTTAAGGAAAGTTAAAATTCTCGAGACGAGTAATTTAAACGAATGTACAAAAGATATCGATGAGTTTATTTTTATCTTTACTAACCCAAGTATAAATTTACCATTAAGCCAAGTTATAAATTTAATTAAAAAAAAATTTTATAATTTTTTTCCTATCTAGCGGAACGGAATACAAGATACGTTAATTTTCGAGACAGCAAACTCACACGGTTTTAAAGGAACCTCTGGCCGGAAATTGCAGAACTGTGATGGTTGGACATATCAGCCCTTCACATTATCATTTTGAAGAATCCAGAAACACATTATCATATGCAGACAGAGCTAAAAATATTACAACGAAGGTAATTAGAATATATACAGATATTTAAAGACTTTATTATATTAGTAGCATGTTTTATATTCAATGACATATCTGTTTTTGTGTAATAGAGTTTTTGTCATGTAGCTTATAAGTCACGCGCAATTTTTTGCAACCCTAGGATATGCTTTTTTATGCTTTCTAAATTTCAATTAGTTGCCTTATTTTATGTAAATATCCTTAAGGCTATTTAATTCCAACATAAACAAGCACTGGTATTGCCCTTACGATGTAACCTCGATCAAAAATTTGAGTTACCCTTTAAAATGTTTTTGGAACTGCTCTAAAACAAATAAAAATTTGCAATGGTTTGCAGAAAAAATAGTTGTAAATCCTTTATCTTGATGTAGATTTTGAATATTTTCCGATAGTTTAGATATTTATGTTTTTGTGAAATTTAAGAGAAGATTGTTGTTTTCTTTTGTCTATGTTTCTTCGAAATGTTGCTAGAAAAATTTCATAATTTATTATTAATTTTTCGTGCTGTTTTTATATTTTCATCTGCAAGGAATGCGCCCCGTTAAATTTGCCGAGAAACTAAAATGTTTACATTGTGATGTACAATATTCATTAAAACATTTTTAAATCTAATGCACATATGAATAGGAAAAGAATTGGAAGTAGAAAGGATTACTTCAGTAAATAAGCATTGTTTTTTATTTGAAAAATTCATGAAAAACTTCATCTAAGCTGGCTTATGAATTATTAAGGAAAGCGGAAACCCAATGAATGAGAAAATAATAAAAAAGAGATATATTAAAGACAGACCTGTAAAAGCTGTGCCTAGGCTTTGAATAGGGGAATACTTATTATACTAAATATCTGTTTTCTCATAAATCAAATTTTCAGATAAATAATTTATTGGTATCATTTTACAGAATAATGTGGTGTCAAAAACGTGTAAAAGTTTTTTTTATTAAAAACTTTCAACTTGCTGAAAAGGACAAATTTTCCCCATTCCCTTTCTACCTTAAGAGTTTGATACAACTGACATAAATCCAGTTAATCGAAGGATAGCTAAAATATATAGCCCAAAATATTCAATACCCCACTGTAAAACATAGCAAAGGAAGTAGAATGGTATAATGCTGCATTATGACTGGCAGTTTAATAGAAATCTTTATGAAGATCGAATGAGTAGTCAAATGAATTTCAACAAACTTATAGAGTTACTGGCATATTGAATTCTGGAGAGAATTGACGAAATAACATAAATAATCTAAAATTTCGAAAACATAAAATAACCTAATATTTCAGTATTACAATTCAACTTGTCGTGTACCACAAACTTTAATGATGATATTCATGATGCTTTGTGACTTTAATGTATATTTACGGAATTTTTAAAAAATAAAATTGCTTCCACATCTAATAAAGTAAAAAAAAAATTTCATTGCATCAATTTTCATGTACATTAAAATTTAATAATATGTACATAAAACAACAGAAGGCTTCTAGATAAAACAAATTTCATAATCATAATATTTATAATACAAAACTCACAACCAGATTAAGGAATAGTTGGCGAAAATAGAAAGAAAGTGATTTATTTCATTTAATGAAACAAAATGTGTATTTTTTTTTTTGTTGAAGATTAATTCAAAATCCTCTTTAATAATAACTAGCAAATTTAATTTACGAAAATCAAAGAATTAAAATTTATGTATGAATTTCTTATTTGACTGATGTCCGATTTCAATAGAATTAGATCAAAATTACGAAAATTACTGACAACCCATTAAGATCTTATACAAAATAAATAAATAAATTGGTTTAATTTAATCAGAAACTTTTACTGTCCTATTTAGACAAGTAACTTAAATTAGTACCCTTTCACATGTTTTAATTAATGTATGCTCAGAAAAGAATATATACAGTAGAGAGAACAATATTTATTGAACAGTTATTTGACTGTGTAAGTATTTTTAGATAGAAAGCTCTGCTTGAATAATATATTTTGTAGAAATATCTTGTTTAACTAAAGATAATAAATATTTCAAATGTTATTTATCGTATTAGATGTTAAAAACTTTTATTGTGTAAAATTTGGCGTAATATTTAAAGCAATTAAATAAAATATATTTAAATTAAAAATAAAGACATGAAGGCAGTGTGTGGTTTTGATAATGAATGTGCTTATTATAATTAATTTATTAAAAAGCTAGTGATATTAAAATTATTACAAATTTTTATCACTTGGATATTGTCTTCATAATTTATATGTTAATTGTCTAAAATTGTGATTTACTTATTTATTAAGTGCTTATTGTTTAATAACAATGAAAACACTATATCTTTAGCTGAGAAGTAACGTCTCTGATGTCTCCTACCATGTTGCTCAGTATCAGACAATCATCAACGAACTGCGCCAAGAGATAGAAACGTTGCATAGCAGGATACATGGTTCTAAAAACTTACAAAATTCAGATGAAAAGAGAGACGAATCTAAAGGTAATTGTAATCATTGTTTAAAAGTAAAATGTCAAAAAATGCATTTTATCTTTTAAGATTTTAGCTTTATCTTTGAAATATCACAATCAAATATTTATCTTTGAAATATCGCAATCAAATATTTATCTTTTAAAATGTGCTGTACAAAATATTATTTTATATTATATTTAAGCTTTATTTATGTCATGTATACCATAAAGTCTGCCAAATGCAGTCGATAAGAATGGCCAGAGAGTGAAAAACATGCAGTACAGCAGTCGCATATTTGGTGCACCCTAGATAATGCTGAATTTACTGTACATTTATCGTTCTAGTGACGAATAAAGACGTTGAAATCGAAAACAATTTTATTAAATTACTGATATATAGCTTATAATGATATGTAACCGATATGTAGTTTTACTAACTGAACTGTTTTATATTAATGTTACATTCAAAATGATATCAATTATATATTTAATAATAAATATATATGTAATAATTCGTATAAAATACATTTCAAGAATAATTGAAGGATCATAAAAACATTTCAAGAGCGTAAAAAATAAATGCATTAGTTTAAACCAGAACAATGCAACTACGCAAAATGGTACATAGATAAGGTTTACACAAAAATTAGATTTAAGCAAATTTTATGTTTTGAATGGGGAATCTAAAGAAAAATTTCTTTAATTCAGGTATTTCTGTCCTCCAAGTAAATGTCTTAAGTTTAATATATTTCAAAAATAAATGTTAAAAAACTGTGATGATCCAGTTTGCTACATAATCTATCTTTATCTCACGTCGCAACCCAGTTGCAACGTGTGCAGCTAGCGTGCAGAAGTGCTAAGGTTCGAGTCCGCTGTTGTAGTTACTGCTTTCCCAAATTAAGAACCTCGGTGGAGATTGTCACAATATGTATAACACGCTTCCTTATCGATAGTCAGGCTACTTGGTGGGAGTTTTCCGGTTTTCTTCCATACGACATGCAAGTGTGAGGTATTTACATCTCAAAGTCCTACTGGAAGGCACTGTCCTACCTCCTCATTACCTAGTGGGCAGTTTGTTGAATTATTAAGGGGTACATAAGGTCCATCGACTTTAAATAAGCAAAAAAAAAAAAAAAAAAAAAAAAAAAAAGACAACTACCTTTTACTGTCTAAAATATTATACAGTGAAATAAAATTTACATTTACGCAAAATTTACATTTAGGGGAAATTTGCTTAAGGGAGTTAATTTTAAAGAACTTGCAGCCTTTTATAAGTAGCATTTCCCATTATCATTTCCTATTTCGATCAAGTTTGCAACATTGTTTACTAAATGTTTCTTTTTCCTTAGTAAAACGTGAACAGAATGCATTGAACGTGGAGTGTATTGTAGTAAATAGATGACGTATTGATTTTTTCCTTTCATAAATATATATGAATGAGTAAAAATAGCTACAAAAGAAAGGTCACAATGAACCATTCGTCATAACACCCGATACATCCATGCAAACTAACACACAAATACTTCAAAATTTCATGCATAGGTGAAAACTTTATTGTAATCAATAGAAAACTCTTCGCAATCTTATATAGCTGGTTTTGTAGCTGCAATAAGTATCGGTTACTTGGCACATACATAGACTCGACTTTAATTGAAAAAAAATGCATAGTTGCTATTATAAGTTCTTACTTAAATACGCTATGATAATGGTGTCATAAATGATGAATTAGGAATATCACTATCTCATCATGCTGATATACAATTGGGAATGAGATCTAAGATCTCATTAAAGAGGTTAAATTTTAGATGGAAGGTGATACATACCTATCTGTGCATAATCTAATTAGACTGCATTTGTACGATATGTTAGACAACAAAGTCAAACCATGATATATGTTACAAAATAAAGACATTTTTACTAAGATTATTATCATTTTTTTTTGTAGTAAACATTTATTTTATTTTTAAAAATTTGATTAGTATACTTGATATGACAATGAACAGAAAATATATATCTCTTCCTTCTAGAGGTCTCCCTCAGTAAATTATACCATGTAGGGAAATACAGACTTCTTCATTATATGCAATAAAAAATATTATAGAAAAGAAGAATAGAGTCGATTACGATATTTAGATGCGTAAAGAATGTGAAACGATCATTGTTTTTTAAATGCCAACAATATTATACTTAAATTACATAAAAATGTTTTTTAGTAGTTTTATATTTGACTATTTCTATCAAACATTCATCTTTAATCAATCAATGAAAGTTAAAAAATAAACTAACCATATCTCAAAACAAATGATAATGACTTAAGGAAGAAAAAAAAGAAATAGATACGCTGTAAACTCGACATGTGGCACAGTGGCAACATGCGCAGCTACTGTGTATGGAGGACTGTGGTTCGATTCCTCTGGAGGCGTTGTTACAGTTATTGTTTTCAAAAACAATAACTGTATGACATATGAAAGCATCGAAAGTTAGGCTGTCTCAGGAAGTTTTTTCCCATAAGGCACAGTTACCCTTAAAAAAGTCCCCTGAGATTAACTATCTTCCTCTCATCTGTGGGGTTTTGTGGATTATATAAGGGCCGCCGATGTCAAACAAAGAAGAATAAGCTATAATTAATAAAAACTGATGTGTTTAAGAGACAGTGTCGTTGTTACTTACGATTTTAATAGAACTCAGTCGGTACAAATTTTTGTCACTCACAGTAGAAACAAAAAGAACATATAAACAAATAAAAATTACAAAGGAAAAGACCAGACATTCTTAAACGACGAAATGGCCTTAAAACAGTTAAAAAGCAAATTAAATATTCTAAGGATAAAAATTTAAAAAATTAGAAGCACTCTAATAAAAGTTCGAGTGATCAAGACATGTTATCTTTGACCCTCCAGTAAAGTGCATACAAATCACCATTCTGTTGTATCTCCACTCCCGAGTAAACAAGTAGCCTTGTTCCCTTTCTCTGTCTTACAGAAAACCCAAATATCAGAGTTCACAATTCCTATTTCGGCCAGATGTCTGACCAGGCAGTCGTGTCCAGTTCTCAATAAAATTCACAACAGTCTCTTTGCGAGTTTTTCCACTCAATTTTTAGTCATCCTAGACTTTTCCTTTGGTATTATATAATAATTCATTAATATAATGTACGATGACTTAATTTGCCCCGCATAGCTCTCCTAAAGAGTCGAGAGGGACAGGATACTGTCCAGAAACTTTTGTTAATTTTTTTTTTGCCAGAAGATCTGGCCTTTCATTTCAATCAATTCTAACATGTGATGGAACCCATTGGAAAATGATATATTTACCATTTTTATTAAAGAACTTTAAATCTTCTTTTTTTTTTTTTGGTATTTTCTTTGTTATTTGCTTCTAAGATTACCAGAACATCAAAAATTCCCTCTCTACACAAATTTTCTTAATTTCTTGTAGTTTAGCATCAGACAGGCCACCTGCAATCCCCTGCAGCATATTCAGTTTAAAATTGGAATGACGCACAGCCATTTTTATGGGGCAAGTAGCCATAGCCTCTAATCGTTACTCATTAACACCACTCAGGAGGCACGCGTGACTTACAGTTGTCATGGACGCAAGTGATATAACCTCCCTTTAGAGACAGTGTTTCAACTTTTTTTTGCATACTTTTATTTATATGTTTTTAAAAAATGAGATAAAATGACCTCAGAAATTTTTTGAGAAAATCCTCCTTTTGTTTAAAGCGTATGGCTTTTCCTTTCTCGGCACATCTCAATACAAAGAAGTTTCTTTACTGTTCAAATACTTATCTAAATCAATCATACTGAGTGGTATTCAATAACAAAAATTCTGTAAAAAAAATTAAAAATTCTATTTCTCGCTTCATTCATAAAAGATGTTTCATGTTTGATTCATAAAACACAAATTATAATTAAAAAACAACAGCAAAATATTATTAATTTTCTTAATAAATTTTATTTCTTTTCCTCTATAACTGTGATTTTTTAAATAACAGACGAGAAAAAAACTTACGGATGAAGAAATGAAACATTTGAAAAGCAGCTTATAAACTCTTTCAACTCACAGATGGATGTCAGGTAAATTGCATCAGTATTTTTATTACAGCAAATTAAAAAATGGTGTTATCTTATTAATGGTTTTTTATTTGGTTTAATTTCAGGAGACGAATGATGGAACTAGACAACCATCTTTTAGCTCAAAGTATCGAATTCGATAAACTTGGCATGATAATCAACGAGTATGTACATGTTTTAAATCAACATGTAAAGTTACAGGTCATTATCAATATAATGGAAACACCATAGAGTCATAAAGAATCTGCTACTAATATGGCGTAGGACCGCCTTTGCCATGTAATGCAACTTGGATTTGCCTGGGAATCGAATCATACAAGTGCTGAATAGTGTTTAGAGGAATATTGAACAATTCTTCGTGAAGATATTGTGAAAGGTCGGGGTGACCATGTGCCGGTGGAGGATATCGATTCTGAATAGATCACTCTGAAATAGACCATAACTGTTCGATGATATTGATGTCGGAATGGTAGATGTTTAACTCCCTCCTCGTGTTCATCAAACCATGATTGAACAGGTCCTGCAGCATGAATTGGAGCATTGTCACTAAAAATTCCATCTCATGCAGGAAACAAAGTCTGCATCATATGTTGGACGTGGTCACCTAAAATTTCCTAATACTTCTTCGCAAGGATCCTTCCTTTCAGAGTTACGATTGGGCTAACAGAAAATCACGACATGACTGCTCGTACTATGACAGATCCACCTTCAGGTTTGACAGTAGGAAAGAGACAATCATATGGTTGTTCAGATGTCCATCAAACATGCATCGTACTGTTGTAGCAAAAAAATGTGAAAGATGATTCGCCTGACCCTATAACTATCTTCCATTTATCAATCGACCAGTGGTTGTGACACCACTGTGGACGACATATGGTATTAACATCTGTTACAAGTGGATTGGCTGCTCTGTCGTAAATGTCCTGTTTATGAAGATGCCTCCTAACTGTAATGATTGACACTGGAAAATGCAGATGCTGATCGAGCTTTGCGATCACTTTCGTTGCAGTTGTTTTCCTTTTAGACAATACAATCCACTTCAATACCCTTCGATATCCTTCACTCAATTTCTACTTCCTTCCGCTATATCGCTTTGCCGAGGTCTTTCCGTGCTGTGTGTACGCTGCCATGACTTTAGACACCGTATATCTAGAAATATCTAAAAGGCAGGATGTTTTGGTCACAGTTGCTCCTGTTAGTCGGGTTCCTCTTTGAAAGTCTATGAGATCTGGCATTTTACGCTTTTGATAGCGTAAAATATCAGCGTAAAGACTTGCTAAATTTGTTAAAACTAGCGTAAAATGCTTTTGATAGTTTAAAAACTAGTAGCTAAGATTACCTTTTAATGCTTATCGAAGTGCATTCTTAAATGTCACTGTTATTCACTGGTGTTTCCATTATTTTGATAGCCACCTGTAAATATGTATTAATCACGCACTAACAGGAATAATGTATAGTTTAATAAATTTTTGATAGTACAAATTTTTCATTGAATAAATGTTGCAAATTATGCATTAAAATTTTATGTATAATATTTTTTTAATGCAATTAATGAAGAAATTGAATTTCATTTTGAATTGAAATTTTATTGCAGATAATTAATTTATTGAAATTTTATTACTGAAATTTTGAACAATAATTAACAATATTAATATTTAAATAAAATATTTATATTTTAATTAAATATAAATTATTCCATTATTTTTTCAAGGATATTAAAAATTCAATGTATTTTATAGATGGGAAACAGAAAAAGCCGTTACTGCCATGGAAAATGGAAAGGAAGGTAAAGAAAAAAAATATTTTTTAATACTTTACATTTATGGATGTTATATGAAAAATAAAATCTCAGACGAAATTTAATAATTCTCATAATTAATACAGTGAAAATGTTGCTTAAAGCGATTAGTTTGTAATTTCAAGTCACTAAAGGAAATTTGAATAATTAATTATAATTAAAATAAACTAATTATAATGTTTTTATTAATTTAAAAAAAATATTGAAAAATTATATGCTAATATTATGTAAATGCTTCAGGACTATTTTGGAGAAATTAGTTTATTTCAATTTTTAATATCTTATATTTCTAAAATTTTAAAGAATATCTTAAAAAACAATATAAATTAGTGCCAAGATAATCTTCAATTATATTTTTTTTTTATAATATGCAATATATATATATATATATTTAGTAAGCAATATTTTAGCAAGAACAACTTAAGAAAATGAAATAAATCTCTTTTCTAGATCAAAGTATTGATAAAAGTGGTGAAAAGAACGACATGCCCGAGCATGTTTTCATGCTTGGGA
Organism: Caerostris extrusa; assembly: GCA_021605095.1. Taxonomy (NCBI): domain Eukaryota; kingdom Metazoa; phylum Arthropoda; class Arachnida; order Araneae; family Araneidae; genus Caerostris; species Caerostris extrusa. The sequence goes on along the minus strand of BPLR01005230.1, from coordinate 11,767 downwards.
AGAAATTCAATTTCTTAAAGGTCAACATGAAAGGTAGGAGAATTTGAAACTTTTTTTGCTCTTAGAAATAAACGTATTATGATTCTCAGCTGAAGTAATTGATTTCGAAACATTTTTTAATTGAAAGAGTATTTTCTTTTCCACTAAGAATTTATTTATTTATTAAGATTTGATTTATCTATCGAAAAATTTAAATTTTTGAAAGGCAGCTTCATAATAATATTAGTGTTATACTTAAAAAAATCTGTACAAATCACCTCAATTCAAATAAACTTATTTAGTTAAGTTTAGTCTACCATTTTCGTTAATGATAATTCTCCTGAAAACGAAATAATCAAACAGATCAAAAGAGCTCGATTGTGATATTAAATTGATAGAAAAGACAATCATTATAACAACATCACTATTCTGCTAGAATTTATACTATCATATTATCTGATTTGTATTATCTTCATATTATTTGATCATACGTGACATACGTGACTTCGTATTATTTGACATTATTTGATTATGCTTGATATTCGTACGATCATATTTGATCGTACGAACATCATGCATTTTTAACATATCTATAATAAATACTAAAATACCAGTCTCATTCATTTTTTTTTTTTTTTTAGAAATATGTGTATTGAAGAGCATATAATAGTTAAGTCCAATGGAAAGAAGTTAGTTTAGAAGTTTATTAGCATATATTTATATCTTATTATTAATATATAGGGAGGATTATAATTAAAAACCCACTTTCAAAATGCTGTAAAAAAGAATCATTCGTCACAATGAGCTCAAATTTGAACTGAAGATACTTCAAGAAGAGGGAAATGGTACGGCATAAAAAAAAGTTCCAAAAGAGGTTTCACCGATTTTTCCCATTCAATTTTGTATGACCTTGCTGTGGTGGATAGGTTTCCACTAATAGTGTCACAACTGTTGAATGATTTGAAAATCAATTTTTCCGTCAAAAAATCGAAGCAACCAAGCAGCTCATTGAACACCACAGTTGGTTTAATGTGCAACTCGTGCCAAATACGTTGTCATTTCGATTCAAGATCTCACGGACAGCTGATTTCACTTTCTAATATACCGCTTACAGCGCTATCTATTAATACACTTCGGAACTCTTTTTGATGCCTTTCCCCCTTCTTCAGTTCAAATTTTAACTCATTGTGACGAGTGGTACTTTTTTAACAGCATTTTGAAAGTGGGACTTTAATTATAATCATCCTGTATTTGAACTATAAATTAGACATTTGACCAATCAGCCAGTACGCTAATTTTGCAATAACAATACAAAAAATCCAAGTGCAATTTTTTGCAATAACAATACAAAATTTTAGTTCATGAGAACATCCAACCATCGAACGTATGGGAAATTAGCAAGTTGTCAAATTGGATGTATTCAAACAGAGCGGCGTCATAGGGAGGCGAAATGTCATTTACGAGGAATTGTAATTGCAATAAAAATAATTTTTAATTTTTAATCATTAAAAATTTAAATTATACCAAATTAAAAGTAAAATTTTAATTAAAAATTTGTCCTAACTATTATACTCTCTTTCAAAGCAGCTTTAATCAGTTTCAATAGGACTAGCACCCCTCATAAGTAATCGATCGTTCCGTTTCCGCCGTTGAACCGGATGTTTACTATTCCACCCGATCTTTAGTCCGGACTATATTGATTCTGAAGCAATAAAATTGATCTGGCTGATCATGTGGAAAGTTTAAAAGCTTACTTTTTACACAAACTACAGTGACTATTATTAGTCACATTTCATGTCTACTTCAGATTCTATGAATAAAATTTATTAAAAATAATTATTTGGATTTATTTTGTCTATAACATTTCCATTTATGAATTTAAAAGTTATTAATTTTACTCTATAGCATTTTTACCTTATAACAGAGCATTTTCACTGTTTAAAAAGATATAAGATTTTCAATTAATAAAAAATTATACAATTCACAAAAAAAAAAACTACAAATCATTTTATAAATTTTTATAAAATAAATTCATATTTCTATAACCGTTTCTTCTGAAAGACGTGAATTCCGAATTGTAAAATACTTGCATTGCTTTTCATTGTTATTATTATTATTCAATATAATTATTATTTAGAATTAAAATTAATATAAATCAAATAAAAATATAAGCCAATTTAGTAAAGAATATAAACCAAACAATCATTGAATTAAATTTGGTTTTTCTTTACTAATTTGCGAGTTGATAACATTCTAAATTATTTATAAGGTTTTTATCTTAGTTTAAATAATGAATGCTTTCTGATTTTTGTGTGTGGAATTTGTTGTCCCCAAAGGTACCTAGAGATGCGACAGGATTGTGAGAACGACTACCAGAATTGCAAAGACAAGACTCATTCCGTTACGGAATCGCTGTCTGAAAAAGCCAGTTCCCGCGAACAGAGAGAGCTGCTGCATCTCCTGACACGGGTTTACGAACTGGAAATCGAGAGTATCCTTTTCACTTAATCGCCATGAATCTTATTTGTTTCCTGAATCATTTTTATGTATCTGTTTTCGTTTTGCATAGATTCCCTAATCCATTATATATGTACCCTGATAATCCTTTTTATGCATATGTTCTCCAAATTCTTATTATGCAGTTTCCAGGATCCTTTTTGGTATATGTCTCTTAATCCTTCATATATGTTCCAGAATCCTTTATGTATTTTCCCTGAATCCTTTTTATGCATATGTTCTCTGAATCCATTTTTGCATAGATTCCCTAATCCCTTATATATAACGAATCCATGAATCCATTTTTACAGAAGATTCCCTAATCCATTATATATGTACCCTATTTTTTTATAGATTTTTCCTAATCCCTTATATATGTACCATGAATCCATTTTTACATAGATTCCCTAATCCGTTATATTTGTACCATGAATCCTTTTTATGCATATGTTTCCCGAATTCTTATTATGCATTTGTTTCCTGAATCCTTTTTTTTTTGTATATGTCTCTTTACCTTTATAAATGCACTCTGAATCCATTTTTGCATATATTCCCTAATCCATTATATATGTACCTTGATAATCCTTTTTATGCATATGTTCTCCGAATTGTTATTATGTATTTATTTCCTGAATCCTTTTCCTTTTATGTCATTTAATCCTTTATATATGCTCCCTGAATCCTTCATATGTTCCCCCAGAATTCTTTATGCTTGTTCCCTGAATCCTTTTATGCATATGTTCTCTGAATTCTATTTATTCATGTTACCTGAATCCTATTTATGCATATATCCTTTAAATATGTTTTATTCTATGACCTACGAATCCTTTATATATGCCCTTGATTCCTTTATGTATGACCTCTAAATTCTTTACAGCTGTCGAAATCTAATCTCTTATATACTTAGGCCCCTTGAATGTTTTATATTTGTCTTCTGAATCCTTTACATATGTCTTTGAATCTCTTATATGTTTCATCTGAATCTTATTTATGCATACGTTCTTTGAATTCGTTTTATTCTATGGCCTCAGTAAAGATTAGAGCCAGATAGGGTTGCATTCGCCGCTGAAGACGTAATGGCGTTAGTTAAATTTTGCATAATCTGCAACTTTGAAACTTTCACGAAAGTAGAATTTTTTTAGCTTCCGAAAAAGGGTAAACATAAGGTGAATATGATTATTGAAAAGGTTAAAATTGGAGAGGAGTTGTTGACACAAGCAAAGTCTAAACCACAATTTATAAACTTGTAATTTTTAAAAATGGGGGAACACTCTACGGTTGCCACACATCTCGAATATTTTTCTTTTTCTCTCTACACGCGGTTCGATATATAGTTCTTTTGAGAATGAATTGGTGAATTCTTACTACTCCCTTAAGGGAAATACATCGGCCACAGGAATGGCGACGATGCTTTAAAAAAACTGGAAGCCAATAATTGATTCATAACACAAATTTTTAGGAGAAAACTCCATATATTATGCATCTCCGACATTAACAATAGAAATCAAGCACATGTATTGAAACATTCACATAAGTATATAACTGATAGAATAATATAAAACCAAAACATTTACATAAAATCCATTTTAACCATGGAAATAAATTTTCAGTCTAGACAAGCCATCGGCATTACTATGCTGATTATCTTTCCTGTTAAGTAACGTTCACATTTTAACGTTGTAACGCTAAGGCCAAGTGAGTAAGATTTGTGCCATGGGGAGCACTTTTAGTTAAATAAGTCAGAGGATTGTGATTTGAAATTATTTCTATTTATATTAGACGCAAAACCCCAAGTATCGAAATTTTTAATGCTTCTAAGATGCAAGGGGACTGATGGCAGAGTGTCTGGAGCTCGGTGCCACTGGTTTTGGGTTCCCTGGTAGTGCCATCGATGTTTGTAGTGGTTCGGAATCCATTTTTAACTGTAGGTTTTGGTATAATAGACTGTCTCGAAATTTGTCAGTGAGCCGACGGCCTTGGCCCATTAGGGACTGTTACGCCAATGACGATGACAAACAGATCCTCTTTCAATGGTAGACCACTTTATCTGATAAGCGTTTAGTTTTTTTGCTGAAGAAGATTTTCTTTCAATGGTAGACCACTTTATCTGCTGAAGAATCTGTTTTTTTTGCTGAAGAATGCAGCAAAAAACTAAAGATGTTTCTCTTCCTTGTTCATTGCATTGAGCTAGGCAGGCACTATTGCAGTTGCTGATGCATCTGTATATAGCTAGAACGGTTTATCAAGATCCGGGGTATGTAAAGAAGGCCTTTTCACGAGTTTTGTAAAAAGTTTCGTCAACATCAGCATTCCAAGGTATAATGTTTGGCAAATTTTTCTTGGTCAACTTCGGACCATCTTCTTGTCAGAGGTAATACAATTTGTGAAAAGCAGGATATGTAATCATGATAGTAGCTGGCAAGGAATAATAAACTCCTCATCTCCTTCTTTGTAAAGAGTTTCGCTAATCTTCTTATCACCGCAATCTTTTCTGGGATTTGGAGAATGTTGATAGAACCAAACAAATGGTCCATAAATTTCAAATGGGTTTTCCCAATTTCATATTTTTCTAGATTTACGGTTAAACCTACCTTTCTTAAGTCTCGAAAGCTTTATTTACATGATCAAGATGTTCGGACCATGTTTTAAAAAATACTACCACATCATTAATATACGCCCAGCAGTGTGAATTATGAGACGACAAAGTTTTATCGATCTATTTCGGAAAAATATTCAGCTATTTAGTTCTCATGAGAATGCATGGGGGTTTCTTATTATCTCTGAAGCTTTTTTTTTACATACGTCTTCATGATGTTTTTTATCTATGTAATCTGGATTCTTCATAGTTGTTTCTTAAATAATTTTTTATACAACTCCTTTGAAAACTAAATAATAGTAATATAAATTTAATATTATTTTTGCACAAAGATATTTGTGCTTAAAAATATTCATTAAAACTTTATAAACATATATACACTGTTTTTCTCAAATTACTAGACATACATCTTACTTCTTTTTGGGAAACATTACAATTTCTCCTCTCAAACTTTAGTGAATGTTCTATGGTTGGAAATTGTCATTTAAATGTCTAGTCAGCATCTTGCTTGTGACAAAAGTATGAGGTTTGAGAAAATAGTTTATGAAAAAATATTATCTTGCTCAAACAACATCTAACTAATCTATAATCTAATCAAAAACATCTTGCTAAAATATGTTATTTTTAAAGATTAAAAATTAATAACAATATTTAAATGAATATTAAGCATCTGAAATAAATTTTTGATTTTCTCAATAAATCCACAAAGTTTCAAATTATTTCCTCCTTTTCAATTTTCACACATTTTTACGAAAGATTTAGATATTATGTATTTATTTTTTTACATGAAGTTGATTTCTTGTAATATGAGAGAAAGGATCATTTACCATAAGAATAATAAGAAAGAGATTGTCTAAAGTCCATGCAGTTTTATATTTCTAACAAATGTGTTTTTGTTTGTTAGCCTATGTTTTGCCAGAGCTGTTTTTTAGCAAGCTCTTTACTTCCTTATACAATACTTTATTACTATGAAACTTTAAACTCCATAATGTTTGAATATATAGAATAACAGGAAATATATATGGAGTATAACATATAATGCATAACATATATAATATATAATGCATGATATATATAATATACAATGCATAATATATATAATATATAATGCATAATATATATAATATATAATTCATAATATGCATGTGGAGTACAATGTGGAATAATTTATGGAAGACATTTAAAGTTTTTTCCCATAATTTTTTCTGTCCTTTCAAAATTGATTTATATTAGGTGATTCAAAATTTATTTATACCATAGTCATTATGCATGTTATATGATGCTAAATCTATAAACATGTACATAGTAAATATGAAAATTTTAAACTGATTCACTAAATAAAAAATCAAAGAATCATATTGCTCATTTTCAAAAAAATTTAATTAAAAAAATAAATTAACTTAGAAAAAATATACAACAATAAAGGCAAATGCGAAATGAGAAAAATAATTAAAGCAAAATGATACATTAAAAATGATTAAATGCATAACTATATACGAGAAAAAAATGGTGTCAATTTTCCTCAGCCATTTAGAGTTGGAAATGCAGTCCGCTCAGTTGACCAGAGAGCACGAGCTCCGATGCAGAGATCTGATGATATTGCGCTACGACAGACAGAGGCAACTTTGCGATGAAATCATCACCAAGCAAAGGATCTTGATTGACTGTAAGTATTTAATACACGAATTTCAATAAAACGCCATTTGACTTGCGATCACATAAAAAAAGCTTTAGATCAGAGGTGTTCAACCCATATGATCTCGCGGGGGTCACTTTGGAAATGCATCCTAACTCCGCGGACCGCATATGGAATTATATATCCCCATATTAGATTTAGACCCACTATAGACATTTTGTTGGAGTGAAAATTGAAACATCATAAGTTATTATTATTGTGTTTGCTATTATTCTTACATGTAAACATAGATAATATACTAATGATACTAAACTCACATTGTAAAGAAATAGATAACACTAAAAATGAAATATAAAAAAAAAATATATCAAATATAAATGAAACAAAAAAAAAAGAAATCATTAAAAAATATTTATTTTACTAGTGTGATATTTGTTTCTCCACTGTATACTTTTATGATAAAAATATGTATTTACTATAGATGATTTTAAATGCAGAAAATACAAAACTGCCTTCGGACAGTTTTTTTTAAAATTATTGTCCTTTACTAATTGGATAAAATATAAATTGTATGAGTTATACAGGGAGAAGTCTCATTGGCAATTTTTATGGCAATATTGTAATAAATAATAAAAAACAAAATATTTTATAAAATATTTATATTAGCTATATATTTTACTAATTGAGAGTCATTTGTAGGGAAATTTTTGTCCAATTGATGATTAATCCAATACTTGTAAATTAAAGTGTTTTAAAGTCTGTCCATAATATATATATATATATATAGTATATATATATATATATATATATATATATATATATATATTATAGACAAACTATATATATATATATATATATATATTATAGCCTGAAATGCCCCACATTCAGACTTCTCAAAAGAAAAAACCTGCGCATAAGCTGCAGCAACGAAATGAAAATCATTTCACAAACACAAGAATCAAATTGTTGAACAGGCAGGAACGACTTTGGCAGATAAAAAGAAACATAAAATTTTAAATAAAATACGATGAAGTTGTCTTGGGAAAATCTTAGAACTTGAAAGAAATTAGTAAATCAGAAGAAAATATTATTAATAAAGAGAGCTCTGTCAAGGTGCACACCTATTTATGCTCGCTGGATGACTGGATCCAAGACAATGACACATTCAGCGACATATACATATAGTGTAAGGCAACTCGAGCCTTCGGGTACTTGATAATCTCTGCAAGAGGGATACCATAACGCGTATCTTTCCCTATCTCATGGGGGAATGTATCAGATTGAAATTGAATGGCCGAGGTCATTTCAAATCTGTATAAACCGATTTGGAAATTACATTATAAAGGATAATAGATTTTTATAGATTTATATGTGAATTGTGAGCGTTGGGTGTTAATTGTGTTAAAATAAAATAAATGAAAAGGCAAATTGGAGTCATATTTGAAACAGTTCATCACAACATACATACATTATGTATTATAATTTTAAATGATATCAATATTTATTGATATTTTCTATCATAAACAATTTTTCCTGATCATCTTTATTTCACAGTATATATTTTTACTTTTGACTTTTTGCATTATAAGTATATATCATAAAAAGTTATTTCTTTCAGCTTTGGCTACCGGTGAAAAATCAAAAAACGGTAAGATGCTTTTTCATTCAATTTTATCATTAATACAGTCTTTAAATGTTTTTTTCCATTTAAGAATAGAATAAATCTTTCAAACTCATTTTAAATATTAAATATGTAAAACACTATTTTGTTCTTGAATTGATAAAAGAAATCAAATGAAAAACTGCAAATGATTTCTTTATTTTAATATTTTATTTCAAAAACAAAAAAAAAAAAGGAAGGGAAGCTTGCCGTATGTGATACTTTTCATATGCTATTTGAAATTGACAATCAAAAAATTTTTTATTTTTATTGAATTACTAAATATATTATTTATTATACTTGCTTAATGTTGATTACTCAATTTGCAAAGTACAAATGAACTTATTTATAATATGAAATAATATCACGTTTTTTTAAAACGGAATTAGTAATTACATGTAAACATCACTTATATCAATTAATACATAATATATATTATACATAAATGTGTATCGTATATAGTGTATATGTATCGTATATCGATTGCATAACTAAAACCAATATTATTTTAAAACATGGAGTTACATATTATTAAGAAAATATTTTTTCATAGTTTTTGTTTCAACATTATACTGTAATAAAAAACGTTAACACTCATTTCGCTCATCACTTACGCAAGCAAATATGAGAACAAAATTGCTTGTTATTCATGTAATGATCAGAGAGGCCTTTTCCTAAAATTTTTCCATAGTATAACGACTTTAAATTTGTTATTTAATCAGAAGAAATAAACCAAAATTTTTATTATTTGATTTTGCAAAAAAAAAAATAAATAAATAAATAAAATAAAAAAAAAAAAAATAAAAACACTAATACATAAATAAAGTGTTATAGAGTTACATAAATGCAGTGTTGTCATTGAGTTATGAGAAACTTTTTTAAGTTGTTAGAGTTTATTTTATTTGAAATTATATAAATCAGACAGTTTTATATATTTTATAAATTTTAATTTTAAATTCGGTAAACTTATTTCAATTTTTCGATATTTTGGCAACATTGTTATATTTTAAAAATAAATAATTTTTAAATTTCAACAGCTAATGAAGGAAAGAGCTGAACGAGCTTTATCGCATTTATCAGCAAGAAATTCAAGATTTGAATAATGGCAGAACTCGGATCTAGGCCAACTTAGCCTTTTATGACAGTCTTTACAGAGTGAGTACTGGGCATTTTTATCTATGAATACTTTTAAAGTGATGGTGATGTTTCTGTATTTTTAATAAAATATAGAATAACTATTTTTACTGTAGAAATTTAATTAATAATAATAATGTTTGGGAACTTTTATATTTTAATGGAATTTAACTAACTATTCATATACAAAATTCAGCAGACATTATTATAATTATTAATTTCTAATTAAGGAGTTAATTTATTTTTTAAAATTAATTTGATACTTATTCTAACCATGAATATGGTTAAATGTTTATAGCCTACATCCAGTGGGTTATGTCCTCTGGGCAGCAGTGGCAGCATGTTAGAACTTCACCAGCTGGACTCGAATAAAAGCCCTTCAGAATATAGGGGTCTAGGGTACAAAACCCCTACCACCTATAGCCCTGTGGGGTGAGTGGAAATATCATTTATTTTTATTTTTGTATTAGTAATTTAAAAGTAATTATATTAAAGATTTTTATTATGTTTCATGTTACTCTTTTGAAAATAATTTAAGAATTATAAATTTTAAATTTTTTTATTTGTATCAGAACAGCATAATGATAATGTGCTTACTTTTCCACTTGAGGAGATTTGTTTGAAACCTGACAAACAATGCCAAATTGAAAGTTCCTCATGGTGATTTTTGAAATGGTTACTATAAATCTGTATCTAATCCTAAATAGTGGAAGGTTGAACACCCTCAATGTCTCCACTGGACATACTGCTGCAAATTGTAGAGGGACAGTCTAAGTACAGTGTAGCAGATTTCCCAATGCATCCCTCTGGAGACAATGAATCTACTACAAACTTGGCGTTTTTGGGGTCAATCTCATATCAATGTGTCCAGGATTGGCAGGGTGATCAGCAGTAGCATTTAACATTAAATCTTCTGGATAGATGTCATTCTTGTGGCTAACCTCAGATGAAAGTGCTCCAATTGGCAAGGAATATTTAATATGATACATAGCTAAATTAAAGATCAAAAGTTCCTAGCATCAGTAGGATTATGATGTATTAATATTTCTCAATTTGTAGAGACTTGGGAAAGCGACGATAAGCTGAAACCCCCGGGGCTTCTGTAGCGGCAGTACGGGTTCTGGTGTATAAATCTCTAAGCAGAGGAGAGAATTGAGGACGAAACGTTACATGCCACGCCTGAGCAATTCATATTCCAAATTGGGAGTGGTATAATAAGCAAGCGCAATTGTAAAATCTCCTTGGTGATATTTGTAACATTGAATCTGATACATACCGGCAATCCCTGTTGCCAATATCCTACTAAAGAGTCCAGCGTACCACCATCGTTATAATATGAGGGGAACTTGGGGACAAGTGGGAGCTTGGGGAAGCAAAAGCCGAGTCTTTGTACTTTGGGATGATGAATTTAGCGCGGAAAGAGTGCACTCAAGCAATGTCTTCCGCTCCGGCTCATTGCTGGCCTGATGGCCAATTGACTAGCGTTCTGGCCGTTGGTACTATAAACTTTCAGGTTTCGGGTCCTGGCGGTGGCATGGGTGATTTTTCAATGGTTCGAGGAATCCACGTTGAACTGTAGGTTCCGGTCCTAAGTAGCCCAGAAAGTGTTGCAGAAAATGACTGGCAGAGCGACAAACCAAATCTCTGCCCATTTAAAAAGAAATGTGCAAAATAAATGCTGAATCTTTTGCATGCCAGGTATTTTTGATCTGGTCAGATCTATCTTAGATCAAAGTGTTTAACATACGAAAACAAACATAGTTTCAATCCTACCCTTCTTTCTTGCTGAAAAATTGTTTTGTTCAATATTAAACAATATTAAAACATCAAAAAAAGATTTGTGCAAATTTATCTAAACCAAATCATTTAATAAATTCTTATAAATAATTTTGTATTAAACAATGAAACAATCGTTTTACAGTCATTAACTTAAATAAAGTTTTAAACGTTTTCTTAACAGTAAATATATTATGCTTTCTTAATATGTTAGAAAATATATTTACTATAAAAACACTCATTTCAGATACTTTGACTGATATAAAATATTCATATTTAAAGCAAATGCAAAAAGTGATTTTTTCTTCAAGCTTGTCTTATAGCGAGAGACCAAGCATGGTGGATGTATATAAACGCTTGTTTTTACGAAGAAAGCGAGCCAGCCTTGTCGTAGAGGTTCCAGATAATGGTTGGTAATGGAGCACCTCATTTGCCACCCCTCTCTAATAATCCACTAGATCTGAGAGAAACCGTAGGTAGAGCCAATTCA